>JAOWBC010001486.1:24137857-24148887 GCA_028566105.1 Hypoplectrus providencianus
CACACACACACACACACACACACACACACACACACACACACACACACACACACACACACACACACACAAAACAGACAACAAACGTGCTCTCCTGGGATCAGAAAACATGATGCAGTGCCAATACGCCCTACATGCTGGAAAAGGATTATTGGAGCTATTTAACCATTTATGTAGAGTCATTTCTGCTGCAGCACAGATAGAGAACAGGCAGGTAATCTGGACTTCAGGTCCAATGAGACAAATAAGCTTCAACACCTAGGGTTTTTACAGTGTGGGCAGTTTTGCATTCTTCCAAAAAATGTATTTATTTATATAAAACAATTGGCAAGAAATCACTAGTCCCGAATGCTGCACAGTCAGCTATGTGGACGGTTGATTAAATATGAATATGGAAGCTAAAACATCAGTATGCTGCCTGTTATTTAACCTTTCACAAACATTTATAAAAAAAAAAAATTCCTTCCTTAATTTTTAAAGAAAAATGTGTTGAGTAATTACTTAAAATGCAAATCTTTTATTGCCCCCCAAAAAGCACCTTAAACCTTCTAACACAGAAATAGTTTCCTAATTCTCTGTTTCTAAATGTGACACTGGGAGACCTGAGTGTAATTGTTGCTGCAGAGTCGTTTGTCCTGATGAGTTCAGCGCCGTGGCGTGCTGGCTCCTCGTGGATCAGCCTTCAGGGCCTCTGCGTCCTCTACAGTCCCAGTAAAAGGCCAGTAACCCTGGCTGGGTGTGGTGATCCTGGTGTGGGTGGTTCATGAATATGCTGCACATGTGCGCTTGTGTTTCTTATTATATTACAATCCAGCAGGCAAAGTTTTGCAATTTATGATGGTTTTTTTTTATGAAGAATGTTAAAGATTTTTAATGCATTTTTTTTTTTAACCCAGTGAGCCCAACCTGCTGCTGCCTGCATCTTTTTTCTGCTTTCAGTGATTTTCGGGTGGATGTCTGAGAGATGTATTGGATTTCCATATTTTTGAAGAAGTTTGTGCTGTAAAACGTGTCTCAGTCAGCAGCATCAGAGGTTTGAAGGTAACTTGATTTTTAGAAGCCAAAATGTTTTTCAACTTCACCTTTTTTTTCTTTTTTTTTTTTCTTTTTTCTAAGAAATTGCTCTCATTTTTGCACATCTACTTCCACACACAAACATTTCAGAGAGTTTCTGCTTCTCTGTGGAGTTGTCTTGCCAACAAACAGCGAGCAGTTACTCAGAAACTAAAGCCTTTAAACAGTTTCAGAGCACTTGAAAGAAACAGAAACACCTTTCATGAATTAAGGAGTCATCATTGCAAAAACATCCCAAGTGTTCCAGCTTATTACACGTCCTTCCATGTTTGTTTTTTTCATGGTGTTCCAGTTGTAAAGCTGAACTCCTGCTGTTACCCTCTAAAATGTGCAGGTTGCATGCTTGACCTCATCCCGGAGGGGAACCAATGGGTTACACATGGCACTCCAAATCTTCCCTCCGTGTGTGTGTGTGTGTGTGCATCCCCAAACAGTCTGGGAGTCATTTTGCATATCTGATAAGTATTTAGCTCTGCAGAAAAAAAGGAGAAGGGGGTGCAGATGTCCCACCATGCAAACACTGCAGTCAATTTTTTAATTTATTTTTATGGAATGGTTTCAAATGGGAAAAGTGAATGGGATTAGCTTGATCCCGTTTTTGTGGCCCGTATGCTTCTCAGCCACATGGGGACGTAAAATTGTGTGCGATTATGGTGTTTACTAAGAAAAAAACACACAAGCACAACACAAGCTTAAGAAACATGCATACAGTGTTTATTTTGCAACCAGGACACATTAAATAAAACTACAAAGATACTTCACTTATACAAAAGATAGATTATATCCCATTCACATACAAAATAACAATAATTTACTGTATAAATTAAACATTTCACTATTTTTGCTATTTACAATTTCATGAAAACAATGTTTTTTGGCCGCTCCAGATCATTTCCCACAGGGCTTCTGGTGTTGTTTTACAGGACATTCACATCGACGACAGTTTGGGAAAAAAAAAAAGACGGTTTCCACCCCTCCGAAGATAGCGTGGAATTTTCCGATTGACTGGAGGACGGGACAGAAAATGGGAGTTTGCATAATTCACCAGGCTATCCAAACAAATATGCCCTTGTTAGATTTTAACTGTCAGATTTCGTTAGCTTGTGTTTGATTTGAACGCACATTAATTTCCCATCGCTCTCACATCTATGCTCTTTTTTTTTTCCTGGCTCTCTCCACGCATGGTCTGCTCTGCACATCACAGACCCAGGGGCATGTGCTCTTGTCTTGCAATAATTAACATGAGTTACAGTTGAGCAGACAGGCAGAATTAAGCACAGAGTCACATTTTTACCAACTCCTGATTGAGAAAGAAAGATTCTCCATCTTTTTTTTTAAATATAAGGGCCTCAATTCTTGTCTGATTCCTGAAAAAACTTGAATGTCACTGCAGAGCTGCGTAATGTGTAAAATATAACCTTGTGTCTCAAGTGCTCAGGTTGCTGCACAAAGTTCTTATTTTTTTCCTTTTCACTGAAAATGCAAAGTGAATAAGTACTATTCCATCCTTTAAGTCGAAGTAAATGTAAGTGCACTGACCTCCGTTATTTATCCTGTCAGGGATTGGAGGAGTTTTGCAGAAACGTCCAATCCCAAGACAGGAAAAGCTAATTACTATGCCAATGGTGAACACGCAGATTCTGACCTTTCACAAGTAGTTTGAATGTCACAGAGAACTGCCACAGCGACAAACGTGTGTGTGCCATTTGAGTGCTTTGGGTTACTTTTCTGTCTGGGTTTATTGTTTGCGTGCGACCTTTTGGCCCAAAATCAAGGTGACAGGTAGAAAGAATCCAGGTCTGCAGCGCTGTGTCGAATCAAGGCGATTTAGTTCAAAAAGAGCACAAAAAAAAAAGAAGCTAAGTTGAAGTACTTTTCTGGGATTCTTAAATGCTTTGCTGTGACACAAAATGAAAAGAGCGGACATAAATATCAGCATTCCCACACTGAATTACATAATATACAACAATATTCACCCCCCCAGTAATCAAAAGACAACTAAATGTGAACAATATGTTCAGTAAATGTCCAAGACTACGCAGAAAGAAAATTAGAAACAAAGATTTCTTTTAAAGCCTCGTCTGATACTACATGAAGAGCTCTACCCCAAACAGCTACGTGTTCATTTTTGGAAAACAAAACAAAACAAAACAAAAAAAAATCTAATGTCCATCATGTAATAAAACTGTAACAGATCCAGTCTGGAGAGGTGTTCAGTTGAGTGCACTATGTTAAAAAAAAAAAAAAAAAAAGAATCGCTGTACAACATCTTTTAACTTTACATTTGGTGAAAAATCCTGTTTTTGGAACGAAACTCTTCACATCCACGCTGATTTTTGAGAAGAAGTGCAGACTCTTGCGAGGGACCCCATGAAAGAAACAGATGTGATGCATCTGAGACAAGGGAAGAGGAGATCCTTAAGGCACTTGAACACCATCAAACCGGAAAGACTCCCACCCACAACCGAGCAGAAAAAGCCCTCAGATCTTCCCAAGCCTCCCTAAATGGCAGTTTGTCTGCAAACTGCACCACCCAACTCCCCCCTACCCCCCCCCCAACTTATCTCTCCACCCAAATCCACATGAGCGCTGAGCGAGCGAGTGGGCGAGCTCTCTCCCTCTCTTTCTCTGTGATCTTTTTCATTTTACGGCGAGTGATTCATCCCCAAAGTGCTGCGATATCTACCTTCCGCGTGACGTCTCCGTGTCCTGTTTCCCTCTCCTCAGAAAGCCAGTTTGTCACGAAAAAACACATCAAAAAGAAACATTAGCACTTTGCATATGGAATCAAAAAGACAAATAAATCTTTGGATGGGAGGATTCTGGTTTTTTGGCTCCATACGAGGCAGTAAGAAGAGTCGTACAAAACTGTTGAGCTGCGTGTGTGTATCAAAGACGTCTTCATCCTCTCCTGGATGCTGATGAAGATTTTGGTTCCCACTGTGACTCTGAAGCACCGAGAAGATTCAAACCTCCCTGTTCTCTAAACTGAGCGCAGGCAGTGACGCTGAGTTGTGTTTCTGGAGGTTTGCTGCGTGTTGGGGACACTGTGGCCGATGGAAGTGGAGCCTCGCGGAGCACGAGAAGCTCCCCGCATGGTAAAAGCGTCCTAGTGGCGTCCTCCGTCTCCTCCTTTGCAGGGAGGTCGCTGACGGCCCGTCCTGTCCCCCTCCTCTGTGATCCCGGGGGCCCGGCCCCTCCGGCCGTACCAGCCGTTTAGCAGCAGTCACTCAGTCAGTCGTCAGAGCCACTCAGTCGGTTGTTTGCTTGTTGGCGCGGCGCCTCATAGAGAGTCAGTGTCTGAGGCTCCTGGCACCTGGCGGCCCTTGTACGGAGAAGTTGTGGGTGGCGGCAGGTAAGCGTTTTGGTTGGAGCGCAGTGGCGACGGGACGGGCGCTAGTTGCCCACCAGCGGGCTGAGGTCGCCGTGGTGGTGGTTCTTTAGCTTCTTCTTGAAGAGGGAGATGGTGGAGGGCCGGTACAGGATGATCCAGGGCTCAGAGGACGCCGTGCTCTGGCTGCAGCTGTCCGAGCCGCTCACCGTCGGGATGTTCGGGGATCTGAGAGGGAAAACAAAGAGGAGAGAAACACAGAAAGAGGAGTTAGATTATAATACAAATTAAGGAATTTAAAAAAGGCGGCCTCCTGCCTTCTAGTTTATTATAAAGAAAAAAAAATGGCAGGTACTATCATTGTTATTCTATTGAATACTGGACCAATAAAACAGTGTTTTATTGGCCCGGTGGATTAAGGAGTGCAGAAGGAGGAGGAGATGCAGGGTCGAGTGGCTGCATGTGTTTGGGGTGAAACACCTGCAGTAAAATCTGCTCTGCATCTGCTGAAAGGATGAACAACAGGTGGAGCACAGACGTAGCACACCTTGTCTTTCTGCTCCCCGTGAGCTCCTCCTTCTACTCTCCTTGCAATAGATGCAGAGGAGCTGCAGAAGACCGCAGCAGTTTTTATGCTAGTGGAAGTTTTTGGGCTTCATGAGTAACTTTTTATATGGAATAAACAAAGCCCTCCATCAATAGTGGAGCTAGTTTTCTTGTATCTACATAGAACAGACAGCTAGTGGTTATATTTGCTCAATTTGACCATAATTACATTGGATTTAGTTCCCAAGATCCACCTTCAAACATCTCCCTATTTTTCATCTTTCTCCTATATGACACGATTATAGCATATTACGATAAACTGATATCTGGCTGATTATCTTGTACTTACTTGACCGTCATGTGCAGCAGCAGCTTGGCCACCATGGCTATGACCGTCAGGATGAGGAGAGCCGCCAGGGCGTAAATGGTCCACACTGCAGAGGAGGAGCAGCACAGGAACAAGACATCAGAAACGGAAACGAGGTAATGAAAACAAACTGAAGCAGGAGTAGCAAGGGAGGGATTATTCAAGCACCGCCGGCACACCTGTTAGCAGCGTTCAGCCAGCAAATTGTCAAGATAGTGATGCATTCTCAGCGCACATCTGTTCTCTCTGGGTTTAGAAACGCTTCGGACGGCCCTTTGAGACAGAGCGCTCAGAAAAAGCACGCCCGTCCACCCTCACAGCTTTGACAAGAGGCCTGATTGTGATCAGCAGGGAGACCCCAAAGTAACTTCAGCTGTGAGTCACTGACAGGAAAAAACAAGCGTCGAGCAGCATTACTTCTACGTGTGATCACAGGAAGTCACTGCGGGCCGGAGCGTCCAGAGGACTCTCATCAAACTGATGATTTTAATACTTTCAGAGAGAGGAGAGAAACCAGGTCATGCAAAACGGGAGCTCCGGCTCAAAGGCAGCAGAGGGAGGTGCAGAGAATCAGGGGTGTGGACATACTAGCTGTGCTGTGGCCGGTGGTCTCGCCGCGTCCAGCCCACTGACCTGGCATGTTGTGCTCCGGTTTACCGGGGCTGGACGTGATCACGTAGAGGATCTGGGAGGAGCGGCTGTTGGAGGTGCTGTTGGATCTCTCGGTGACGCCGCCGGCCAGCTGGGGCCCCGCCGTGCTGGACACGTCCTCGCCTTCGTCCTCCTCGTCTCCTTCAGCCTCCGGCGTCCCGGCGTCCTGGCTCCTCAGTGCTGCAGGATGAGACGGGATTTTAATGATTCACAGACAAACTGCTGATTCCTGCAGTTACAGAGTTTTCTCATTGACTCATACGGAGCAGAGCTAAGGTTCATTTGGTGTGAGTTTATGAGCAAATGTACAACCTGATGTCTAAACTGATGGGACATATAAAACAGTATGCAATAAGTTTTTAATAATTTGTGTTCATCATTTTTATATTTTTATATGTATATTATTTTATATTTTTAAACCATATTAATATATTTTGTTTTTATGATATTTATATAAATGCATTATATGCATATTTTATTTTGTATTTATATATTTATAATAATAATAATAATAATAATAATAATAATAATAATTATTATTATTATTATTATATTTTTTCTTAATATATTTATATATAGTTGATATATTAATTTATTAATATTATTTATAAATACTGTACATTTCATTGAAAATTAAATTCAACATATTTAATGTTCTTTTGTATAAACGTTTTTGTAAATATACATTAGTTCATTAATTTGATGCATTCTATATTTGTTTATTTTTTTCAAACTTTGTGATTAAAGTTATAAATCCAATCTTCACTCTCTTCCCACCTTTTTCCCATCAAACTATTTTAAACAGTGTAAATATACAAAGCTGCCTCAAATAGTTCATATTTATATTGTATGATTGCTATTTATTCAGCCTAAATCCATGATGGAAAACATCAGGTTATTAACTTGTAAATTGTTTTTTTTTTCTTACTATAAATATAAATACATTGTATATACTTTATATTCTTCCAACTTTTTCAGTTCGTCTATAACAAAACTTTTTGCGACCAAGCACCATCACGGTAACTTATATTCAAATAGACTCTTTATTTAGCTCAATGTAATTTGCATCTAATTAAATAAATGACTAGTAAAGCATACAACAAAAGGAGAAGGGTGAAAATAAGTTCAAAGGCAAACCGACTGCAAACTTCATCATTTAAGCAAATACATTATTCATTATGTACATCCTGCAATGCATGAATCTTTGCTCCAGTCTCAGTCTTCTTATGAATATAGTTAATATACTAGATTTTATTTAGATTACTCTGCAGTGTGACAGACCATCTCTTAAAAATGTGACTGTTTCTGTGAATAATAGGCTTCCACAGCTCTGAGGGAGAGGAGTGGTGACTGGTGCATCATTTTCCAGAGACAGAGAAGAAGAAAAGCTCTGCCATGTTGTTGTAATTTCTACAAGTTGAGGACACATATCACTTAACGCCCCCTTTAATTATTCCTGTGGGTTAAGCTGGGCTGGGCGGGCGGTAACAGGATACATCGTGTTGATCGTGTTTGTTTTTTAAACGTATACATACGCAGCAGAGTGAATATTTAATGCTGTTTCTGCAGAGCCAGATTGCTTTTGCAGAAACACTCATGCGTGCTGTAAACAGTGTTGGGAGCTTTTCTGTCCGCCTCAAACATGATTCAGAAAGTGTTTGCAATAAATTGTGATTGTTTTAACCTGCTAACAGCACCAGATGTAGCATAAAACAACAGAGCCAGAGAGCATCGACTTTTTAACTCATTTATGCGTTCAAAGAGGAAATCAATATCCTAAATAAGATCTCCTGCCTTTCATTTACTCCTCCTAAACATAGACATGATTTACTTTGTGATTTGGAGAATTTTCTCTTTGCTTCTGGGAAACACATCCTGACATGTCACATGCTGATATTTATGTGTCTCACTTGACTCTTATTCGATTATATTTCTAACACGTTAATTTGCAGTGAGGTTTTGGGGGGAAGAGAAAACATCCATAAATAAAATAAGATTTTCTTATTTCAGTCAAATACATCTGGCAAAGAACATAGATGCTCATGTCTCTATTAATTGGTCCTACGAGGGAAGGAAGTGGAACTAATAAGAAAATTGGTGATTCCAAATGAATTTAATTATAACTCTCAGCTTGGGGATATATCACAAAACATCTGAAGGCGGAAAGCTGTCTCTAATTAGCTGAGTTTTAAAATGCATCATTCCTAACTTCAAGACGCCTGTGATTTTAGTCTGAAAGTATTATTTATTATTGTTATTATTAAGTATTATTTATTATTGTTTAGCACTTAAACTAGAGAGAATAAGGGAGTCCAGAGGATTTAGGAAAATAAGAGGACAACAAACTTATAAAACATATATTCTCATGGTTGGCAAGTATAAATGGCATAAATATATATATTTTTTCATTAATCTTATATAATTCTTAAATAAATCCATCTGTCTGCCTCTCTTTCTATCTACCAACATCTTATTTAACTTGTTCCTCATGCTTCTGTGTATTTATTAATATTTTATGTCACACTTTCAGGTTCACTGCAAACACAGTGGGTGAGTTCATTCATGAAACATGATGTCACCCATAACGGGGTCAGCCTCATCTCGCCTCCAGTCTTATGACGTCTCTTTTGGCTCCCCCAAAAAAAGTTGCTCTCAGCAGCTTGGTGAAAAGTTCTCGAGAGGAAACTCAGAGTTATAAACTTTTGGGCCATTTAAAGGGACTCCTAGTGGTAGGAAGTGTTACACTACAAACCAAACAGTAATCCAATATTCTGTCCCATGTAGGTTAAATCAAATAACCGTAACTAATTCTAAATACTATTTGATCCGGGGCCGTTTTCCTCCATGAATGGTGGTTGGATGTTGAAGCAGCGTGGGACTTTCTTTTTTTTTTTCTTTTTCACATAATTCTGATGTTCCCAGAACTTCCCACATGTTCCCCATTTACTAACAAAATACTGCTCAGCTGAAACGCTCCGCCATCGTCATCTGAGAGCGTTTACTCTGAAATTACAGCTTCGACCGCTCAGCGAGCCACAGATGAGATATTAGATGTTTAGTGCTGGTGCTGTTTAACTGCTGTCCTTCTGTTTCTGCTCTTATTTGTCCCTGTTTCTTCGTGACTGTGTATTTTACTCCCTTTCTTTTAAAAACAGAAAAAAAAAGCTATTACTCCAGGAGGTGACCTTTTCTCATATCACGTCTCAGATTCCATTTCGCGGCTACATGATGGCTCACGCAAAACAAGAACCAGGACGTGAGGAGGATCGTGCGTGTCCAGAGGTCAGAGGAGTCTGACCTTCAGATATTGTTTTTACTGTAACTCCACCGGCAGGAAAAATGACGGAGGATTACAGATGGAGGCAGAGAGGGAGGAGCAGGGACAGATTGCCTCACAGTGAAGCAGCCTGGGAGTTTGAATGTCACCTACAGTGAATTATACCGGGATGTGCTTCTCTCATGCTGCAAGAAATTAATCTATTAAATCATCTTTGTTGCGTTCAGACGAGTCACGCAGAGACCCATCCTGAGAGGAGGCACTGCAATATGAAAAACAACAGAGGACAGCTTTTCTTTTTTCCATTTTAGTCTGTCTATATTTTCCACATTAGTCTACAGAGATAAAAAATTATTTGCTGTGAGGTCTTCAACTTTCTGTGAGCTATCGTTCCCAGGCTGCTCTCCAGTGAAATCATCCAATCAGGAGGCACGATGCATCGCAGTATTTTGTATGTAGGTGGCAGAGAAACTCGCTGTGCAATTCACCGAGGAACACTCTGGAAAAAGCAAAGGCGCCTGCTGCAGCTTGATAAGAGGGTGAGTTCCTAGAAAAACAAAACATGATTTAAATATGCAGCATCACCCGGGGCTGTGAGACATTGACTAGCAAATGAAAAGAGAAAAGAGCCAGCCGGTGGTGTGACGACTGCCTCACTCCAGCTCAGAGGAGTTAAAAAACAAGTGCTGCCATGCAAAACTTCATCGTGTGGCCAGCGAGTGGGCACGCCGCTCGTCACGCTAATGTGGCTCGGGTGGGTTTGAGGTTTTGGGTAATGTAGTTCAGGACGTTTGCTTGAACTTGAACCTTTAAAGTTATCCTTTTTCGTTGAGTCTGACACATTTGATGCTACTTTTTTTTCACAAAAAACACACAAAAAAGGTAAATCCTACCTTGGTAAAGCAGAGCAAATCCCTGGGCCTGGTTGGTGCGGTCTGAGTAGAAGTAGAGTATGACGAAGTCTCCCGTGACGTTCACCAGCTCCCTCGGCGGGCTGCGCCAGTCGAAGCGCGCCACCACCTGGTTCGTGTAGCCGTCCAGGAGCTCCACCATGTCCGTCTGGTCGGAGATCTCGAAGAAGGTGAAGTTGAAGAGGATGGCGTAGGATCCAGGGACCTGGATGGTCCAGTAGCAGACCCGGCCAGCGTTGTACTTGTCGGGGAAGTCGGGGGAGTAAATCACCCCGGAGGGAGAGGAGTAGTTCCCGCCACAGGCCCCGACTCGAGCTGCAAGACAGAGCACAGAACAGAAGTGATGGTTGCCATTAAAACTTGTTGAGATTGTTCTGTTTGGTCCCATGAGTCCTTCACTAACATGCATCATGTTCCAGGATTTCAGAGCATGGGAAACATAAAGTTTCTTTGTCAATATTGTCACAGATTATTTCCGTGTTTCTGCAATCAGTTAAGTTCTTTTAAATGAAAGCTGGCCACTCACTTCATTATTACCATTATTATTAATTTTTCTTTACATTAGCGAGTTTTGTGTTCATAGCTGTCATGCTGACCTCTTAATTTCTTCACATCTGGCAAATGTTTACATTTAATTTACTGTTTAAACTGTCTTTTATAATGCATTACCAGAAGTCTTTTGCCCTATACCTACATCACTGGTTTTGTAGCCTAAATTAAACCAATATTTTTTTTTTTTTTTAAACATGGACCGTATGTGTATGTAGAATGACATAAGCAGACTTTGCTCTGTAAAGCATGCATAGATAGATAGATAGATAGATAGATAGATAGATAGATAGATAGATAGATAGATAGATAGATAGATAGATAGAT
>JAOWBC010001486.1:24231185-24242977 GCA_028566105.1 Hypoplectrus providencianus
AGCTACTGTTGTCATCTGATATGTGTACCTCACCCTATCTGAGTTAATGTGACGGCTGGAAGTATTCCTGGAATTTGAACCATGTGTCAGACAGCAAACTTTAGACTTCAAGTTTTTCATGTACGAACTGAACAAGTACTCAGTTGCATAAACATACTCAAAAAAACACAAAGCCAAGTAGGAGCCAACTAAAACATTTTGTGTCTCTAAATCTGCTTGTTGACTCTAGCAGGTCAGGGATTCACATCCAGACACCCTCGGAGGAGTTTATGAATACAAAGCGTTCACACAGCAGCAGCAGCTCTGGAAGATAAAAGTGTCCGCAGGAATTATTCTCAGCTTCAGCAGCTAACCTTTCTTGTGGTCTGGGCCTCTGAGGCCAGGTGTGTGTCTCACTGAATGTAAATATTCATATCAAACTGTATATCACAGAGAGACGAATTCTGAGAAGCTAGACATTCCACACCCTTTTGGAAAAGGCGTGGGAGACATCATCTGAAAGTTGGGAACTTGAGGATTAATTTGAGATGAAGCTCAGCGTATGTCTAGTTATGTGTCCGTCTTGTTAGTTAGACGAAAAAAATAAAAACAATTGAAACAGCAAGTAGATAACCACCGATGTGGTCCCCGTTATCTCTTATCAGGGCTTCAGTGTTTGTTGAGCCAGCTCAACACAAAGAAGCCTCATGTTTAAGCACCTCAGATTTCTTAAGGGAATCCAACACAACACAAACAAAAAAAGTAGTTTTGCTTCCATACAAGTTGAAGAAACATTTGAAATATTGCATTAATCCATGGGACTAAGGCACAAGAGAGGAGGGAAAGCCTGTTCAGTGGACATTCTCAGGCAGAGACATTTGTAAACTAACAGAAATGGCGTCATGAAGACAGTAAAGTGGGAGCTATGTGACTAAAATAAGCTGCATTTCACAATCACCTCTGTCTCTCTCTCTCTCTCTGCCACCCTATCTCAGGAGAATCTGAGAACAGCACCACAGGCTGAAAATTGAGTGAGGCTTTGTCTTGCAACACACGTCACTTTTTCCTGTGAAAATCGCTCTATCCCTCTCTGGCAGCTGTCACCTTTCCTTTAATCACTTCCTTCTCCTCTGTGCAAGGAACTCCATTAATATTATAATGCCATCAAGGTGGGGTGATCATGTTATTGGTATGCATCTGATATTCAACAAGAGCTATTGTTTTTCAGAAGACCGTGACAAGGCGCAGCCAACCTAGTGAACTCTATAACCTTATACTTCTCAAATCTCCCATAGCCACGTTTGTGTTTGGCTCAGAAACACTCCAAGGACTTTCTACGGAAACCTCACCTCTACAACACTCCTTTATTTCATGCCAAAGATATTAACATTGATCATCACAATACACCACACCCCTGTTTCAAAAGCACATTGACTGGTTATAATCCATCACAAATAGGTGGGGCATCTAGTGACGGGAGATATTCATGCACAGATTCACTTTTAAAGGAATGGACTTAGTGTCACATCTGCTGGCAGGCGCCATTTCAACAGCGGCCCTTTAAAGTGACTCAGAGAAGAAGTCAAACTGGATGCAGAAGCACAAATGTTGACTATGACTACAATTCTCTGGCTATTCAGCCGACACACAATGCTGCAGTGATTCATATAAGGGGCGGATGAGACATCCGTCCGGGCATTTCGGGCTTAGTCTGAATTTAGTGTTGTTTACATGGCTAGAGGTCAGATTTGAATGGTGGAGGTAACAGTTCATGCAACACCTGCCACTGAGCCCCTCAAGTCATGTTGACAGTTTTTAGCTCTGATTTGTCTAATGAGAGCGTCTGAGCAAGTGTGATCACTGTCACTTAGCTGAAAGCCCAGCTTTGTATGCGTGTATGGCACACACATGTGCGACAGCTGAAGCGCTACCTCACACTGTATGACTGTTTATATCCACATGTCAATGTGTGCATCATGTCACCATCACAAAGCCATAAAAATTAACATTGTCAGAGAGCATGTTAGTGGTAAGACAAGTGAAAAATCACCTGGCTTAATAAGAAACAAGTCTAAACAGCTCTGAACTGAATAACTTAGTTATGAAAGTAATATGTTTGCCTAAAGAAGCAGTTGAGATCGATTATGTCCAGCTGTGACCCAGCAGGTTGTCTCAAAATCTGCCAAATGAAGTCCATTCATCCCGATAACTATCCAGAGGAAGTCTCTGTTTGCAGCTCTAACAAGGAGAGGATGGAGGACAGAGGTGAAGCCGTACAGGGCTACAAGTAGAGGTGAATCACAAGTCAAGTGCCTTGGTTTCTCTGTGTCCTTTCTCTTCACCTAGCTGATAGGTCGATGAAGCCAAAACCCTTGAGTTTCCTGACACTGAAGAGAGTGTTTCCCTTTTAGTTTTCCCCAACTAAAGATCTCATTTCATCCAATCTTGCATTGCTCTTACTACTTATGTTAAAGGTTTTCTTCTGCTTTACATTACACAGCCACGAAAAGAGGCATTAATCCTCTGGCATCACATTAGGAATTTAGTGGGAAATACTGCCACCTCATGGTAAAAGCTGACAACTACAACAATAATCTGAGGTTTCACAGTCGTGGTGATGAATGAAACCATTAGAGGGACCCAGGTGCTTTCAATTTACAAAGAGAAAGCCAAGCCAATCCAGGTTCAGAAGTTTACAGCTTTGTAGCTAATGGTCTGGACTCTATTGAATCTTTGCTTTCAAAGAGACTGGATGAGTAGAAGAGGATTTCCAAAGTCCCTCTCAGTTTTCATTAGAGGATGATGCCAATTATACGGAATATAAAGCATGTGAGGAGCTAGTGGCTGTTAGGTAAGAAAGTAACTTTATTTATGTAAGGCCTCTTAAGAGCAGTCATGGGAAAACTATTTTTCAAGTCAATTTAATAAAAAAAAAAAGAATAGCACACATCACTCACTGATTAGACTGATACAGAGAAACAGATGAATGAGGAGCAAATTCTGATCCATGTAGGATTACATTTGCATGCTTTAACCTTATTTAAATTATATTATACTTGTAATAAAAGTCCATTCCTTTTAAGACTTTGATCACATCACATCTTTTTCTTCAAAAAGGAACCAACCTGTTATACAGTAGGGCTGTTCTCCTGTCCAGGTCCCATCATCCAGACAGACACGCTCTGTTGAACCAAACAGAATGAAGCCTTCACTGCAGGAGAAGCTCAGAGTGTTTCCCTCCAGGTAATGTGTCCCATTCTTCAGCCCATTCCTGGGTGTGGGAAGCCAGCCGCAAGACACCACTTAAGGAAAAAAAAAAAAAAAACATCATAAAAACTATTAATATTAAAACTTTATGCCACCTTAACCAGCAACAGTTTTTGAAGCATTTGCATATGTATGAACACAGATAACTAATATTTTGTCTTTCAAAAAGCTAAAATCATTTTTTATTTATAATTTTTATGAATTTATTTCCCCTATTTATTTGATTCTTTTTTATTTTATTTATTTTTTTATTATCTTTTATTGACTGACATTTTCTTGCACTATTAGGTACTCTGTTTTTTTTGTCTTTTTTCTTTAATATTATTAGTTTATGGAATATTTCATCTTTGGTCATCTTGGATTTTTTTGCCTCAAGATGGATGTGTTGAGACAATGTGTGTTGTTTGAATAATTATTTTACCTGCACAGGTAACTTTTTTCAAAATTTTCTAAAAGTTATTAATAACCTTACCTCAAGGCCTGTCATTATTAATAATAAATGTAAATATTAACCAGGAAACAATAACCCAACTTAACTTTGGCATGAACACACATCATTTCACATAGTGCTGTACCTGGCTCCACAGCTTCCAATAGAGTCAGGTGATTCTGGGAGGCCCGGAGTGTGGCGTTTCCCACTGTGAGGCTTCGAGTGGACAGGGTGTCGTATTTACAGAACTCTGCTCCTTCTCCAAAGCACATGGTCAACATGTCTGCCACCAGGGGGTCATCTGGACTCTCCGGGAGGGAAAAGGCAGGAACAAAAGCAGAATCGTGGCTGGGTGGGTAATAGTAGTTTTCCAAAAGGTACCTTGAGTCGTACGTGAAAAGGGAAGACTCCTTTGAAATGTTCCCTGTGGATAAAAACAAAACACAAAACCAGTTAAATCAACTACAAGAAGTTTTCAAAGGTTAAAATAAAAAAGTAGCTTAATGTTGCATTTATATGAACTGCAGAAGCAATTTCTTTTCCGTACTTGAATACTGTGTAAAATGTTGTTTGTTTACTTAAAATATGAAACTACAAACGTAAATTAAAAAAAATAGAAAAAGAAGTTGCATCTTGCTTTAACTTCCAGAACAACTGCACATAAGCTAGATGAAGATCACGACTAAACAAGCTGTATTTCTTGCTGAAAAAGTTGCCACTATTTTCCACAGGGAACACCAAAATCAACATAAAATCAAAGATCTGCAAACCTCAGACTACTAAATAAATAAATAATAAGATTCAGGCTGATGCCAAAGCTGAAGCGAATGTTGTGGCAGTGCATGTAGTCACTGAAAAGTTCTAACCAATGTAGAAAGCACATGTAGGAAGAACATTAAAAACATGTCTAAGAATGGGTAAACAAAGAGACTGACTAATAACGAGCTTATTAGGTTTTCATAGCAACAGAACAGACATGAATAACCACATTTAGAGTAATCATTGCTGCAGCAGCATATGTTTGACCAATCAGGCCACTTGGCTTAGACTACCTATTTTCTAAAACATGGAATTAAACATAATAGAATATAAGACACACTATAATTTCGAGACAAGAACATAACCCCAAAAGATCAGTGCAGGACACACACATCATACTGTCATGTTTTTCTTTTTGGCACAGACTTTTAATGAAGGCAAAAATATCAGCGACAATAAAGCTATTAGTTCCCACAAGCTTAGGATGGGTGTTTGCTTCACTTATACTGAAGCAAATTACTTCAGTCAAAAGGTCAACCACATGAAAAGTCAGCAGCTACTCACCCGTTTGAGGGATATGTGCTGTAATTAAAGCTGAGACATTATTATCATGTATGTATGCGGTCTGGCCCCAAGAGATGTGGGTTTCACTTGCACTGCATGGTCAGCCCCTGATATCTCTCTGTAATCTATTAAGCACAGCTAACTACAAACATATGCCTGGTTTTCTTTCTGTTCACTCTTGAAACATTTTTCAAGTTTTAGCCAAACGTGGCTCAAGCATTGCAGCCATTTCTGCTGTTGGGACACATTAAAATAACAAGCAGTTAGACGATTGCATAGGATTCATTTTTCAACCTAAAACTAAATTGTATACTACAATACTACAGTACAATACTGATGCTGCTTTAGAGTGGAAAGAGATGATGTCAGTACTGATAAATAAAGTTAATGTTTGATTTTTACAAACACAAGTTTTGACTCACAGCCAGCTCCAAAGTTGAAGATGTCCTCCTGCGTGGCATCGGTTGGGGACATGACGGCTCCTTGCTGCGTTATCAGGTCATCTGATGGGTCAGAGTTCATCAGGCCGAGGAGACCTTGAGTGTGGTTGGTGAACTCGGTTGGAAGCAGGACGGTCACTGCCATGGCTCCTTCATGCACACGAACCTCCACGCCAACTCCAGAGAGGAAGATCACTGTCACGTTCTGAAGACTGGGTGCGAACACAAACACTCCTGGAAAAGAGACAGTGTCCCTGATTGTTTTTATTAAACATGGTGAACATGCAAAACAAATTAACTAAGATTTGGTTGCCTTGTTTGGCTCCCACTACAGCTGATGTATTTTCTTGTCAAATGGACCAGAATCCTTTCACAAAACAGTAATTGTAAGATGCAGAACACAGAAGTTGCTGGCCTATGGTTGCATCTGTCGAATAGTGCTTTTGTGTTACTGTATGTCTTTGGTGTTTTGAATGGTTAGTTAGGATTCACCAAACTTAGATACCAAGACAAAAAACAAAGACAGCGGTATTGGAAGTGGATTGCAATAATCTTGTGCACTTAAAAAATCCAAATATCCCTTTAAAATTGTCAATCGGCATTTCATTGGTATTAAAGTCGGGTCTGCAGCTGGTCAGCAGGGTCTCACCATGTAGGTCCATCCATCTTTGCTCGGTGAAAGGTAGGACCTTTTGGTTTCTTAGCACCTGAAGGTGGCCCTCTGCTAGACGCACCTCGATGACATCAGAGGTTTTCTCCTGCATGGTTACAGATGAAAGCCATGTAGCTTTGGCCAAAGTACCTTTGTGGTGAACATAAACATGACATGGTTACAAATATGTAGTTATGTTACTTTATATAAGTTATCTGAAGTCATGAATGGTTTTATCCCTGCCCAAGTCTCTGCAATACCAAATTAAAAATTATCCAGATGTTTGATTTTACTGAACTAATGAAGACAATATTAATGTCATCTGGCCATCTGCAGTCACTTGGCCCACGGCTGTTGTGTAATGTCTTGGAGGAAATTCTTAACAATGAAGCAAACATCTGTTCTTCTTCACCACATCTGACCCTAATAGATACAGAGCAAAGAACAAGAGAGAACTGAGGAAATAGGCTGTCATTTCACAGTGCCAACACTTCACTCACACGGGGACCTGACATCACTTGGTCTCAGAATTGCGCAAAAGATAAGAAGGAGCCATAAACGGTTTTTAAAGCCGAATTAGGCAGTAAACTAGAAAAGAGAGAAAAATGGCCACATATTGAGAAAAAGGACGACTGTTCTTGCAGCTGTGCCCTCTCCTGTCTGCTGGGAACATTTGGGGCTGGGTTACAAGAATCATGAAAAGATATTTCTGAATACATTTGGTGAGAAAAAAGGCAATAGTAACAGAGTCTTGATTCATATTTGGTCACTGATAGTTTGACTGCAGTTCATGAGCAGTCATTGATGTAATCAAGTCACCTATTGTAGCTTTAAGAGAAAACCACAGCAAAATAAGACAGAAACTAGAATTACCACCTCACAGTTGTGAACCTTTGACAACCAGTCATGATGCAGTTTATATTTGTGTCATAACCTACAGTACGATTCAAAAGTTTGGACATACCTTCTCATTTAATGTTTTTTGTTTGTTATATCTTCTACAACACCTGCACGAGATAAAAAAAAAAAATAAAAAAGGAAAAGAAATTCCCTCCAGGCCTTCCTCAGATGTCACATTCATGAGAATAGGACGGATGTACATAAGGACACAATATATAAAACAATGCCTCTGGCCAGAGGCATAAAAATTGTTTAAGAAATACCAAGGTCATTGTGTTTGAGCAAACTCTGAGGCAGGCAATCAATCATGTGGCTGATAAAAAAAAATCTATTAAAAAAACACATAAAATAGGTCTCCTGGAACAAGTTTCATCCACACAAAGCTGCTACGGTAGTCGCATGGGGATGAAAGAGAGACACAGATGGGGCTTTCACATCAAATGTAGACTCACCGTTCTTAAGTTTCACATGTTCTGTTCTGGCCTGAACACTCAGCTCTCTGTCTGGCGAGGACACAAGGCAGTACTCTCCTCTGCCATTGAAAGTGTAGCTGAGGCCGTCGAACGTTATGAAATGTGGATCCCCGAGGACAACACCTGTGAAGTATTGAGAAACAAATCACTGATGCGTTTACACCAAAAACACATTTATTTCAAACAGTCCACAGCTGATCTCTCATTCTCAAACCCACTTTTATAGTCTCTTGGAAAACTTGTCTTCAATTGTCTTATTGAAAATTTTTTCAGATTTTAACCTTGAGCTGCAGTCTGTAATTCATTTACTGTTTATGTATGTGCAGTCATGCAGAGGCAGTTAAACAGATTAACCATTACTTGCAGTTTGTGATGCATGTTTGCAGCTTTTCACCCAACAGTGAGTTATTGAAACCATTTCAGTCAGACAACTAATTTCTTATAAATGTTTATTGCAACAGCAGAACATGTCAGATTTGGCATCTAGGCTCCGATCTCATCTCTCCTCAATGAAGGTACCTGAGGTGTTAAGGATTGGACATGTATATAATCTTCTGTATAAACCTCCCTCTCATAGACGCTGAGAAGAGTAAGCATGAGTTTTGGCAAATGTTATCAATAAATGTATCAACGTTGGACGTCGTTGGTAAGAAACTTATTTAGTGTTGGGGGAGGAGCTATGATAAGGAAGCTCCAGTGCGTCATGGAGCCATGATTTCAGACACGCCAAAAAAATCCTGAACACTGAAATGGGGATTAGCTGTTTTAAAGTCTAACTCCAAACTTCAGTAATATAAAGTTTCAAATCTTTTATATGTTTTAAGCTGTTACTTTGTACCTTGTAAAACATGTTTTTGTACAAAACCCAGATTTTATTTTACTTCACCCTGGTTGCTTTTCCTGCCAAAAGAAACAAATGATTTATTTGATTGTTGGATTGTTGGAAATGACAGAAAGATGTGATTGTTACTTGATGATAATATCTCAATTTGGAGCTTCTCGCTGCAAATGGTGTAATAAATGATAAATGGTGTAATTTGACCATTTTGTATAAAAAGAAAACGTCTTTAGATCCAGTGGGTTGTGGGGTTCTAAGTGTTAATGTTCTGTGGTACTGCACCTGATTATTAGTTGTTATCCATGTTGTTACAACCTCATGTTCTGAAAGCAGCTTATTAATACACTTTCTATGACTTATAAATGGTCTCACCAGCTCTTGGGGGATTGTAGTTGCAACAGCCGCTAGAAGGTCGATGTTTCATGTAAATGTGGCAGTGCTCAGACCACAGGCAGCAGTAGTAGAAACTCATAACATCATAAAGCCAGTGGGAGTATCCCGGCACTCGTGGCGGCACCTTGTATGGGGGTGAGCCCCAGTCGTGAGCCCGGTCTGGGGTGCTGCCACCATTTGAGTCTCCTGTCAGCACCAGAGCGCCTGCACTGTTGTAGCAGCATTGCTGCCCTGATCCATGTGTAGGACTGGAAAAAGGGGGGAAAAAATCTGTGAAGATATGCTTTTAGTTTCCCTTAAAAAAAGGTAAAAAGCTGATCTGTCCTCCTACCTGGCCTGAATAGCTCTGACACAGTGGATACTACCTGGGTGGTGAGTGCACACACTGCCCCTCTCAATATCACAACTATAGTCAGTCTGAAACACCACAGTGAATAAAAATCAACCTCAGAAAAACAATACATTTTATTTAATACACATTGGCAATGAATACATTTAGATTCAATAATCATTCGTTCAATCAAGGAAATACTGACAAATCTTAAACTTCAAAAAAACACAATCATTCTTCTACTTTCTTGTCCCAGACTGTGATGAGCACATTGACATTTTTTGTAGATAGAATTGTGTTCACTCACATGAAACCTGCCTGTGTCTGCTCTGGCCTGTGCCAGGGTGCAAGGACAGTCGATAAGCTCATCCAGGAAGTTGGGCAGTTTCTTCTCCAGGACGTCCCACTGCAGACACTTGCTCTTGGCCCAGGCTGCTGAGTCATCTCTGAAAGCCTGCTCCAGGTGCCAGGCTAACACATGCCCTCCACTCCAGAGCCCATGAACATCCCTGCATAAAAACAATAATCAATCAAAGTTATTTGAACATATTTGATATTTTCCCCTAAAACATAATCTTAAAACAACCAAAAAAAATGTTCTGTCTAATCTTTAAAAAAATTTATTCCCACAATTTCCGAGAGCCCGAGGTGGCATGTTTGACATTTTTGCTTGCAACTAAAATAAGAAAAAACATAATTTTTATGGTAGCTGTCCAACATGTTAGTCAATAGTTGATTTCTGCCGATGCGGACTTACAATAATCAGGAGTAAAAAAAAGTTAATGTTACGATGAAACTTTGCTTACAGCCCGTGCTCATTAAATCCTTCTTATGTTGGTCATCATTGCACAGGCTAAGTACACTGTATATTGTACAACACTGACTTTTGATTTTTTTATTAATATACACTTTAAAAACATTTGATAATTCTGCCCATGTATTTTTTTTGTATGTTTTTCAAAAATTGCACTGAGTCATAAAACCTCTAAAACAAATAACAACACAAGGAATCTACAGTTTTCCCTGCTATCATTCAAATAAGGGCAGAAACAACATGTATTCTTCAGATGTGGTATTTTTCTAAGTAGCTTGATTTGTATTATGGATACCTTGCTCCATCCGTCTCTGAACTAGCAGTAATTCGGATGTTCCCTAACTCCCAGTCAGAGAAGTCCTTTGAAGGCTCTGGGATGAAGCTGAAGGCACCAGTGTTGGGCAGATTCCTGCCGAGGGAGTACAGATATCTCAGCTCGGCCCGCAGAGAGGATGTTTGGCTGGCCCCCGCCTCAGTGCTTCGGCTGAACTCTCTGTAACCCCACAGCTCTATGTTGACCTTCTCTGCTCCAATCAAAGACCTGTTCCATGTCATTTTAAGTTTTCCTGTCACGTTCTGCGTACCGTAGTACTGCCACTGCTTTGCATTCGACAGGGTGACTTCAAAGTCACGGTCCGCTTTACTGGGGTGGACTAAAACAACAAAAAACAGAAAACATGCAGGGGACAATGACTCAGAATAAATATAGGTCTGATCATGCAACTATAACAGAGAGAAATAACAATAACTGCAATAAAACCTTGAATGTTTTTTTCAATAAAACTTTGTTGTTGCATAAACAGTTAAATAAATAATAGTTATCAATCAGCAATATGTTATAAAATATATTTATAATTTTATTCATCATGGAAACATACCTGATAGGTACTCTCCCGATCTGTCAAACTGTTTTCCATCTGTTGAGACAGTAAATGGTATCCAACCTGTCTCGTAGAGTAACGGAGTGATGCAGTAGCTGTGACCTTCAGCATCAATAAATCCTTCTCGTTCAATCTCACCTTTGAACCTGCAACAGAAACAGAAAAACTTGATTTTTGCTGTTTTGATATGAGGTTTCTTAAATTGATGCAGATATTGATTTCAGAGGGGGGAAATGAATCGATATGGTGGCTGATATAGTAATTTTTTAAGCTGGAATTAAAATAGATCTTATTTTGCCCACCAATTCCATCACACTTCAGGAAAGTATCCAGACACATAAAATTCTATTAAATGAATTTCAAAATTGTTATATATTTTATATAAAATGTATTACATTGTCAGCCAGTTGTATAAATTACATGCCATTACATTATCATATTGTATAAAAAAGCTGTCATAATGGTACATATCAGAAAGTATAAAAACAGACACCAATTTGCCTTTTAATAGGCCAATATAGGCTGGAAATATCAGTCATATCTGTCAGGCACTAAATCATAAAGATTTAGATCATAATGCAACACAAACCTGCACAGAAGGCGCTCACCAGGATTTAGGACCAAACTAAGTATCCTGAGCGGTCGTCCACCCAGCATGGAGCTGGAGTGAGGCATCACCTGAAAACAGGACTGGTTGTAATCTGCACAGCAGCTCAGCAATGACAAACAGGTTGCATGGCAGGAGCATTCCTCCAGAACATCTCCACACTTTCCTCTGCATGTTTGACCTAGTAAGAAACAAGAACAAACTATTAATGACAAATTTCATTCTCTCAAAATTCTTAAACAAATATATCATGTAATTGTTCTGAATTCTATAAAAGTAAGAACTTATAAAAGCATACCACACTGAATAGAAAAAAGTATCAATTTAATAAAAAATTGTACACAAGCAATAAAAACAAGAAGTGATACAAAAGTATTAACAAGTTAAAATAGAGGAAATATTAAAATAAAATAGGGACAATACAAGATAGACAGAAGAAAAATATTTATATTGCACAGTGGAAT
>JAOWBC010001486.1:24325554-24336726 GCA_028566105.1 Hypoplectrus providencianus
GTATGAGGTCTCTGTACTGATGAAACCAACACAAAAACACAAAGTTAGGCTGCCTTTCAAAAGCTGCATGCATGAACCTGTAATTAAAAAACTACCTTTAAGAGTTTAAGCAGAATCATGGTCACAATGCACTGTAGAGAAATACGTCTGTTACCTTTCGATACCTTCTATACAGTCCCTCAGAGACACCAGAAGCCCGTCCTGCACAGGGAGCTGCAGGTCTTCTGCCTCCATGATGACCAGCATGTGTGGGCGGGACAGGGCGAGGCTGAGGTTGTACAGGTGGATCCTGCTGTCGTACGTCATCAAACCAACACGGACGTCCGACAGGCCTTCACCGTCCTCGCTGTACAAAGAAGATGAAACTTAAAAGACAGCCGGCTGGAAAGCAGATTATTAATGATTCTCCCCATTATCACAGTATTTCCAAATCTGCAGGGACAACAAGGGCTGTGAAAAACTGGTTTGTGTGTGTGCATGTATAGTTAGATGTGTTTTACCTCTTCAGAGAGGTGAGCAGATTGAGTATTTGTTGTGTTGCAAACTCCAAATGTCCTGCTCTCAGCGCTGACGCAGACACATCTATGGCGAGAAGCAGTGCAGCAGGTTCACCCTGAAATTAAGCACAACAACTTAAAAAAACTGTTTAATTGCTTGGTTGATCTGAAGAGTTAGACTCAGCCATATTTGGTATTACAGCTTGATAGATTTCATGTTTGCATAAATCCTCACAATGTTTGATAAAGCCAATATTCAAGACAAAGTAGAGATAACTAGCTTGCAGCAAACTGTAATAAAAACAAACCTTCTGAGAGTTGAGTATCTCATATGAGCCCATACTGAGTTCAGGCCTCTGGTCTTTATCAACCCGAACGCCCTCCACCCCTTTGGTGGGCTGGTAGTGTTGCCATGGCACTGAGACACAAGAGAGGAGAGAAATGAATGGTGCTGGTCTGGTCTTTGTTAGAGGAAACATCAGAGATTTAGCCTTACAGGTTTAAGTGCACCAACATCTCCCACCAGGAGACATATCAGAAGCGTAAGTAGAGTTAGCATCTCCATGTTGTTTAGTGGCTTGTAATTAGCAGTGGCTGACACAGTGTTAGAGGTTAGGAAACATTAAATAATATCTATATAATCAACATATGTTGCCACATATTGCCTGGCGTACAGTTGAATCTCAGAATGAAGGGAACTAAACAGACACGTCCCTAAAGTGGCTTAAGTGGAAGAATCTAAAAACATTTCTCTAGTGACAAGCTTGGCAAAGAAGCAAGTCGGTATAGTCATGGTTAGATATTTTATCAGACATTAACATAAAAAAACACATTTTTGAGTAGAGGGAGTGTTTGGAAATCATACCTTCATTGAGTTTCCCACAGAAGGGGCAGTAAAACCTCTGGCCACAGTCCTGCCAGCCCATCGCCGGACACATGGAGGCTCCACAACAACTACAACCCATAACACACTCTGACTGGTCGCGCACTGGCAGGGGCATCTAGAGGCAACACACACACTTTCACATTAGATACACATGTTTGTAAGTCCAAATAGGATCTTTACTTACAAAACAGCACATATGTTAGTTGTAGCACTGGCAAAAAGTCCTTAAGTAATTTTTGTCGTTAGCTAAAAACTGACCTCTCCAGCATTTTGTTTTGCCAAAGGTGCTACCAGAGCTCCAAACGGCAGACGACTAAGCAACGCGGTCTGACCTTCACAGGGCACACAGTAAGAGGCAGAGCGGATGGCGAAAGGACTCGCGTTCCCTGGGGTTCAACAGAGACATCGTCAGGTATGATAGGAAAGTAGCAGGGAGGAAAAATCTGACACACCAGCACGTTATATCTTAAAATATTACACTGTGAATTCAGAAGTGATGTGAGATATTTCAACCAAACTGTGCACTGTTAGAAATGCTGGCATGATGTTAAGTATGGCCTCTGGACACACAGACACCTTTATGTGCATTTACCCCTGTCCTCTACGATACAGGAAGTAGTTGCCAGAGGAGGAAGACGAGAAAAAGGTTCAGAGACGAAGACCTTTCCCTCCCACTCGACCCTGTCCTCTGCAATCACCTTCACCTGGGATTGACGGAGAGAAAGACAGGAAGGGGTTAACTTGACATATCAATAAGAATCTGGTAGCATTTCACTGTATTTCCAGGCAGCATCGATCATAAAATTGAATACAAAACATGTATGACGTAGCTCGCCTCTTTAGCAAAGACACAGTATTTTGGTAGTTTTGTGGTATTGCTTTGTTTTTTTGCAGCAGGTTTTTCTTTATTTATTGTCTTACGAGAAGGAGCATTCCTTTAAAAATGTCAGTATAATATTGTATTTAACACATAGAGGTCTTTTCCATGGCTTCCATAGCCTTACAAACTGTGGGCTAGCTGGCTTGTGTACGTCAGCCATAAAAACACACACACACGGCTGATCATAAACAGTAAAGAGGCAATAAGCTGTAACAAACTGCCTTGTATGCAGGGCCAAAGGATGCTCCTAAAACATTAATAATACTGGAATATCTGAATTCGTAATTGCAAGTCTTGCATGTGTGAAGATGTAGTCAGACAGAGTTTTAAAGAACTTACAACACTGGGCAGAAGCTCCGGGTCCAGGCCATAACGAGACTCTGAGTTAGGGGACTGCAGAGAGGAAATGTTATTGATGATTTTGTTAGCTAGACAATATATATTTAAATCACATGTTTTGATTCCACAACCTCTCCTCTATTACTGTGTTATTTCTTTTCTTAAAGATGAAAATGCATTTCTAACTTGTTGTCTCTGGGGCTAAAACTTAAATATCTCTAATTGATGCTGTTAGTTTAATAACAAAAAGCCATGCACTAAATAAACAATCAAAAGGTACACAACCAGTAGCTGATTTAACAGATTTATGGCTCAGGGTAAGCCTCTGCTGAAGCTGAAACAATTAACTGGTTAACAGATTGATAAATTGACCAAAAATCTACAGTTCTGATTTATTTTCATCTTTTTTTCATGCATTTACAACAGGTTCAAACTTATCCAATATGGTATTTGATTCTCTTTTCATAATAATTTTATGTTATGTAATGTTTTGAAGCTTGATGTGTTTTCATGTTTTCATTTTCACACCTGAGGTGTAGTGTTTCTGTCCTCTGCAGCCACTTTGGGAACAAATTCATTTATGGTTCCTGAGGAGAAAACAGAGGAGTTACACTTAGGAGCAAAGATACAGACTGGAGAATTAAATTCTAAGTAACATTGTGTGTTAAAAAGAATAATAGCTGTATTTTGATCAGTATGGCACCAGATGATGGGGTTAGCCTGTTGTGCTCTGTTGGATTGCTTAGTTATGATTACAAAATGTTTTTCCCTACAGTGCAACTGGTGTACAGCTGTCATTTCTTTTCTGAAGTTTGCCAACAGATGTTGCTCTTCCTTAAATTACGTTGTGCATGATTTTTACTATAATCATTAGCTCCTGAGTGGAGGCTCTGCAACCTGTCAGGTGCATATTACAAGTAAACCTACCTTTTGGGTGTGATGGAAGTGTCCACTGAGGCTGCTGTTGGATCAGAGAGGTGGGTGAGGCATGATTGTGTGCGTATCCAACAGAGGAATCCACATTCTCTCTCTGAAATGCAGGCTGAGGTGTACCCTGTGGACTCTGGTTTACACATGGTCCAAAAGAAGGAGGGATAATGGGCAGATGTTTTTGATGGGGTGATTGGGGTCCATTCAGTAAACTCTGGTGTGTGAATGGTGGCTGGAAAGGGGGAGATACTGCTTGGTAAGGGCTGTAAGGGGAGTAAAATGGCATTTGCTGGAGCTTGCAAGGCTGTGTCCCGTCCTTCATAAGAGGGAGAGAACATGGAGGGATGTTTCTTCCTTGGCTTGCAGCTGGAAGCATGGATGAAACTTCAGGAATGATCCGCTGCACACTCCCATCACAATCATTAGCGTAAAGCGTGCTGGGATGAGTGTTGTTTCTGGATGACAGGCCGGGGTTGGATGCCTGCAGCTGTTCATAGCAGGGTCTCTGCTCAGAGGGCGAACTCAGGCTAAGATGCTGAAAGCTTGGCAGAGGGTTGCATGGGGGACCCTGAGGTGAAGCTGGGGACCAGCCGTTCTGGCCCGCCCATGGCTGACAGGGTGTCTGGCTCTGATTGGCTGTGGGGACGTCCATCATCCTCCATAACCGTCACTGATAGGTTTGTTTCTCCGTGGAGGCGGGGTCTAGCGGGGAAACACAAACATGCAAAATTGATCATCTGGGTCGTGATGTGATCCTCAGCTACCTTCTCAAACAGGCCAAAATTTCTTACTGACGGTTAACCACATAGCTTTTGGCTACTGGTAACATAGACAAGCACAATTTCTGCTTATTTTGTATAATTCTAACATTAGCTTCATATTTGGCAACATCTGAAGCAGTTAACCTGTCTGTCACATCACCAGCAGGTGACTGACTAACGACGCAATATGAACGCTTGATTTTAGGATCAAACTGTCGACAAAGTATTGTGGTTAGCTTAATTGTGGCTAACGTCATTATTGTAATTAGCGTCTAACATTAGCAACAATACGGAGGTTCCCTATTGGATGAAAAAAATCGACATGAAAAGGGGGAAATAAAGAGCTCCACCTAAAAAAGGAATATTATTTAAAATAATGAAACGTTAGATACCGTTGGACATCATCGGAAACACTTGTTCTTCAACATTACAACCGTTACTGGTAACGTCTTCATATTTCCCTTTGCGACGGAAGCGAAACACTTCAGATAGATTAAAAACAATTATTTGCCCCGCTAAACGCTATGTCCATAATTCACTAACATGACAATAAACCGTTACATGATTTATTTTAGCCTAAACAATACCGGTTTCATTCGTTAACCGGAGCCTTTGCTGCAATGTTAGCATCAAGTTAGCCAGAACCACGACAACGCATTTCCGCCGGTCGTTTCAAAATAAAATCCCGCGACACTGTAATGGAATTTGAAATACAAATTAATAGCTAATTAATAGCTTTTTAAATCCACTACAGGTATTAAAGAGCTGTTTTTTTTTCTTTTAAAGATTACATTTTTTCACAGAAAAACAAAAAGCAAGAATTATTACTTTACTAATCAAAATGGTTACCTATAATACCTAGTAATTACAGTATGTAGGTATTTTAATATGGCAATATAACAGGGACAATTCTGTTACCTAATTAATCCTTTAATTTAAAGTATATTGTGTTGCTGATATTTTCTACTTTTGACTAAGTAAAATTTTCAATGTGCAGGTACTTTTAAAATATATGTATTTATGAATACAAGAACAGGGATACAGTCGGCCTGGCAGGGTAGCACAAGTCTATAAAATACTGTGTGTCCAATATTTAAAGAGTGAAATACAGCTAATGAAACTTTTTAATTCTCAAATAAATTGCTAGGATATTATTTTTGGACCTTTATTGGTACAAAATACAGTATACCATAGAGAATAACAAATTAAAGCATACCAGAAGACTTGGTCACAGAAGTTATCCAACAGCTCCAAAACTTGCTAATCAGCCATGAGCTAAATAACCAAAATATTCCTTGGTATGTACTTGTATGAGCTGTCTCTGTCCACATAACAGTTAAGACATACTGCCATTGTACAAAGTAACAATTGCAGAATAACTGCAAACCAGAAACAGAACAGAAAAATGATCAATTTGTTGGCCATTGTAATGAATTCGGACGCTCACCACGTTGCATAAGAGACACAGGCAGACACTGAACAAATGAAAAAAGAGAGAGGAACAGAGATTATCAACGCATATGAAAATGGTAGAGGGGAACAGTTGTGCCAAACAGACTTTGCCAGGAACAAAACATCCCATTATAACTGGTGAAAATGTCCGGCACTCTGCTGTGGCTGCCATGAACAGTTACTGCTAGAATTGGCTGCTCCGCTTTGTCTTTTCAGAGCAGTGATCCTGTTTCTGACGTAGTCCTTCACACCTTTCCATGTGCGCATCTTCAGAGCTTCTGGCTCAGCCTCGAGACACTGAATGCAGTCGTTCTTCTGAGGCACCTTGTGCTCTTGAATTAAATGCATGAGGTGTCTTTCCACAGCCTGAACTTCTGCTTCCTCCCATTTGTGCTTATTTTGGGAGCCTGTGGGGTAAAAGAAGAGAAATTAATGAACATAAGCTGTCACTAAATGACTCCAGGAAACTAAAAATGCTTTAAAATAACAAGACTGAATTGATCATCAGCACAGGCACTCTTCATTTTATAGCTGTTTTCAAAGAGTCAGTATAATTTTTTACATAAATTAAAGGCACATTATGCAGGAATTGTTAATGGACTGAGGGAAGAAAGACCCAGCTTAAAAAAAAAAACAAGGACAAAGGGAAATCCAGAAAATCAGGATTTCTATTAATACTAACAAAAAAAGATTTAAAATTTCAGAAATTCTGAAAAATCAAAAAAAAAATCCAAATAGTTAAGTTTTTTTTTAGAAATTTTTTGTTTTGTTTTGTTTTTAACTTGGACAATGACATCATATCTAAGCCAAAGTTGCCCACAGTAAAGATCCCCATTCCTACCTTTTTTGCCTGAGTTGGCAAATTTCAGAGCTTCAGTTATCCTGGAGAATCTTGATGCTCCACACACTTGTTGGTGATAAAAGTCTTCTTCTCCAAAGTGAGCATCAGAAAGCTCATCTTGGTCCCATGATGCAACATGCTGTCCCCTCTCTGTATTGGACACAGAAGAGGAAAGTTAATTTGCTCTGGTCCAAAATCAGTTCATTTTTTACATTTTTGACTATTTCTCCTTGGTTTGATTTTGTTGCACACAGTTGTAGGTCTGCACCTGACTGTAATAATCTTCAGGACATCAGAGCAACTATAATAATCGAACTAAATGTAAGCCCACCTAGTTGGGTTAACTTAACCTTTAATCATTTCGGCATTTACACCTGTACATCATCTAAAAAATAATAAACCTTTCCATTTATATTGTCACTTTACCCTTTACATATTTAACTTACTGATTAACAACAGTTACCTTAAAATATAAATAAATAAAAGTTGGAAACGTTTGGATACAGCACTTATTACTTCCGAAAATAAAATACAAGATATTTAATGTTCACATATATAAATTATTGAAAAAGTGTTTTTGTTTTGTAAATATAACCTCTGAATTTGATACAATCTGTTTTATTTTTGCTTTACGGTGCTGCAACCTTGTTGGAGTCAGAGTTCACATACACACACTTATCGTTGTGCAACGTTAACACATTTCTGTTTGCATGACTTTAATTTGTGTTACTGTGCAACTAATATGTTATCTTACTTTTGACTAACTGGTCTGACATTAACTATTCTAACTTTTATGTTTTAATTATCATTTTGTTTTCCACTTTTGGGATCTTTTTTTAAATATAAATAATGTTAGGATGGATTTTTGGAGGGACTTTAAGAATAAAAAGAAAAATCCTACCATCGTAGACCATTTCAACATCACCCTGCTGCATGCTGCCGTCCGGACGCAGTCTTCCCGCTTGGTTATTTGGGCCCAAAATCTGGATGGCCTCATTTTCATCCAAGTTCATCATCAACAGCCTCGTTGCGTAATGCTTGCGGAGCTTGGTCGAGGTCAGCATATCAGGATTTTCAGCTCCACATTCTCTGACATATTTCTGGATGCACTCTGAGCCGCTGTAGGCAGACACGGTATGTGGTCGGCCAAACAGGAAGGGGTTATGACTGGGCACTCCACACGTCTTGCGTGCCTTAATGAGAAGCTCCAAAGCTGAAATGAATGATGGTTTAAATAAAACAGGGAGCATTCTTCCACAATTCCCTCGTATGTCAACTCTGGTGAAGAACCCGCACATGCTCTTTTCCAAATCTGACACAGATATGTCCAAGCCATCGAACAAGTTTGACATTTTCCGGGACATGAAAGCCGTAAGTTGCAACGACGAGACTTCTCCAGGTCTTCTCCTGTTGAAAAGTATCGTTCGAGACAGTATTACTCTTGCCAGAGCACTGTAGTTTTCTGCAGAGGGGTTCTCTCTGAAGTTTTTTTCAGTGAGAAGGTGAACTTTCTCCATGTGGGAATTCAAGAGCTTAACATCTTTTGCGTATGGCACCTTCTTGTCTGTGTGCAATTTGGTTTCTCTGAGTGATGTTAAGGCACCTGCAGAAATGAGCTTGTTCCATTCTTTCTGGTAGACAGAGAGGAAGTTTCGTGCAGATTCTGCCAACTTTTCATCACCAGACTTCACTGCGTTATCCTCCACAATACTACAGGCCTTCTGTAGGTGGTAGCCAAGCTTGATGGCAAGTGAAGGAATGGAGTACGTTTTGTTTTCTGGATTGTAGCCTGCGAGGACGTTCACTGCTGACACCACGTGTGGGAAGCTCGAGGGGAGAAAGAAGTCCTCCAGTTTCTTCAGAGGAGTTATTTTTTGAGCTTCGAGGACGAGCCTTGCTACCTGACGAAGGTTTTGTCTTATGTAACCGTGCTTCTTCTCATCCAATCCTTGCTGGTCAAACAGGAACTCCCCAAACTGCAGGATAATCTCATCCTCCATGACTGCTTGGGTCACGTCATCGTATGCCATCAGGGACAGAACGTTCTTGAAACCTTCACTTACGCCAAGGTCCTCTAAAGTTTCAAGCACACACCGGATTGCGTTATGCTTTCTTCCAAGCACAAATTCATTGTCGTTCCCCTTTCTTTCCGGGCACGACTTCATGTGTCTGGTTACAGCATGTTTCACATAAAGGCCTCGGCAGTAAAGACAGTGAAGAAAGTCTTGGCCTTGTTTGGTTTTGCTCGGCCTCTTTCGAACAGCGAGGTCGCCCTTCCCCGTCTTTAAGACATTTTTATTATGAGCAAAGTTCCCTTGATTAATGAGGCGGATCCATATCTTTTGTCTTTCTCTAGACCGTTTGGGAAACTGAAATGCAGCTGCAACCTCTGATTTGTCGCTGTGGATCGTCATGAGATGTCGTGACATTTTGGACACTGGCTTAGAGCAAAACAAACAATAATTCTTCCTGTTATAAACACGCTGTGTTTTAGAATTTGCACTTGGTAACACTACTGTTGCAGATTTACTGTGATTAGCTGCACGTATCCGTTTTATACCACTGGCATCCTTGTCCGTAGACGAGGAACTTTCTAATTTAACACTTGTTTTTACTGGTAGAGAGGTTGTTTTGTCTGTAGGGTTCGGTGCAGTGCTGAGATTTCTGGAATCATCTGAAGAGCCCTCTTCATGGTCAGATAGGAAATCAGAGAAGTCACTATCGCTGTGCGGTAGGTAATCAGGATCGCTTTCTGCCTCTGATCCAACTGGGGTATTTTCTTTTTCCTGGATAAAAACAATTACATGCAGAAATAGGGTCACCAACAATCCGTGATTAATTGCAGCAATTATAATCCCTATTTATTTGTAATCACTTAAAACTGTTTTTTAAACAACTGTTTAAGATGTAAATGCCAATTCACCACACTTAGTTTGAGAAAATGTTTTTTTAAACATGAACAATTCATCATCTTTGAACTCTAATTCAAAATATTTCCAGGATCCAGAGTCAAATATGGAAACTTTCAATGAATTTAGGGGCGTTTAAAGCAACTCACCACATTGGTGTTGACCAAAAACAAAATGTTAAATACTAAAATGACAAATGACAAGCTGGCATTCAGGATTTTTTTGTCATTTCGCGACTTAAATGATTATCAATTATGAAATTAGTTATGCTTTTCTGTATGTGGCCCTCAGGACAAAAAGTTTGGACACCCCTGGATTAACCAATGCAAAACGATAAAATACAGGAAACTACCTCTGATTCTGCTGCTGACATCGGATCATCTGGTGAATCACAGGTATCACTTTGTACATCATAAGAATCAGGTGACGAACATCCTGCGTAAAGATGTAACTGAAAAACAAACAGCGACATTATAACAGTCATTTGTTTGACTATCATTAATAAATAGATTTAAATATACAAAGTGACGGTGCAGTCGTGTTTGTGTGGTAAATAATTTGACGTGGAGCTACCTTTGACTTCTTTCCAGACAACTTAACCTGCTCTGCATCTTGAGTTTTGTTCTTCTCACACTGAGACGCCTCATCCTCTGCAGGTATCGTCTCCAGCTTAATGAGGGGACAAAGCGAAGTTAAGAGGGTCTAAATGCATCAAGTTATCTCTAATAATATATTTCTTAAAAAAGTGATGCACTGTATGATCCTGAGTAATGCATGCATTTAAAGTTATGCTCAAGAGCAGCTATGTAAAGAAATAAAATGAACCTTCCTCAATGACAAAAAAATCTAAAACACACTTACAAGTTTGTCCAACTCTTCCACTTGTTTAAGAAGTTGTTCACGCTGATGTAAAAGCTGCAAACGTTGAAGCTCATTATTGCCCTGAAATCAGATAAAAATAAGAAATTAAAACGCTATAATCAAAAGATTTATTGACTTCCATTAAATCCACAGAGCTCTGCACTGAAAATGTCAACATGATAGGCTGGAGGTACCGGGCAACATTCATATGGCAGATGTCAGTCAGTGGTATCAAACATTTACAAAACTGTAGTTATATTTAATATAAGTTATGTAGGAAAATAGATGACTTTAAGTTAATTTTCTCACCAACGAACCAATGTTTGCCTCCTGCATCGATTCTTTGTTAGAAGAAGCTGCACTAGGGACAGACTCGTTCACAGCTCCTAAGGAAAAGAAAAGAAGTAAATAAGTAGGAAATTACAGGAAATTAGAGGCAACATCCAACTGTACTGCAAACTAAATTTCAGCACTTTTATTTAGAAGGATATTTCATGATGAAATGGCCCTCCAAATACAGGCTTTTTTAATTAACTTTTAACTATAACTTATCATCGCACTTTGTTTTGGCAGGGTTCACTCATTCAGATATACAAAAATCCAAGATTTAAGTAGTCTACAACAAAGGTAACTACAATGGAGCTTGGACCACAGACCTCAGTCAAGGCAATCGGGTTAGTTAGGCAATAACAATATTATACACTTGAAGGATAACATTTAAAGCATGTAGTTTGGGAGAACACTGGTGAATACAGACAATACAGAACATATTATCAATGTGACAATGAAAACACAATGCTAAGAAACAAAATAATG
>JAOWBC010001486.1:24412403-24429430 GCA_028566105.1 Hypoplectrus providencianus
TGCTCAGTTGGAGTAAAAACCTGCAGCCACAGCGGCACGTTCATGGAGCAGTTTGACACCTGTGCCCTAAACAATATGATTCACAGGTTTTTACTCCAACTGAGCAAGAGCACACCTGATGCTGCTAGTCAGCTGAGTGAAGACAGCTCAGGTGATTTGAGTGACTTGATTCAGGTGTGCTTCTGCTTGGTTGGGACGAAAACCTACAGCCTCAGCGGCCCTTTGAGGACCGGTTTGAGACCCCTGGCTTAGAGGAAAACAAACAAACAAATGATAATAATAATGATAATGATATTAAAGTGTGTCCCAAAGACTATATTCTCACATCTAAAGATTTTGTAAATGACTTATAATAATTATTTTAATTTAGAATGCAACTGAAATAAAATGACTCAATAAAGTTTCCTATTTTCCTCCCATGGGTTCTTGTAGAGGCCACATGCTGACAAAACAACAGCAAAAAACCTGCAAAAGAAAGAAAAGAAAAAAAAAAACGCTGATGAGAGATGCCACAGTGAGCTATAGGTAAATCTCCAGGTTCTCCAGGCAGAATGTGCTCAGTCATTTGACTATTTAATTCAAAAGAACTGACAAAGACTTTGGTACAAAACAGGAAGGAATACTTGAAATGAAAGGCATGGGAAAGTACCGGTATTCAGATTTTGTAGAAAAAGGACTAATTCCTCATCGTTAAATTACTCATCCTGCATTCAAAAGTGTTTAAGTAAAAGTACAAAAGCATCAAAATATACTTAAAGTATCAAAAGTAAAAGTACTTGTTATGCAGAATGGGCCCACTCAGATTGTTTGATATTCTCCAAACATATCTACTTACTTCTTTCTATTATGTTATGAGGTTTAATTTGAAAATCACACTTTTAAAGTTCATCATGTTTTTATGTTAAATCTTGGCGTGATAAGTAGCTAAAGCTGCCAGCTAAACCTTGTGGAGTAAAAAGCACATTTGCCTCATTAATAGTGTAGTCGAAGTATAAAGCTGCAGGAGGAATGATGAATTATTTAGTATTTAGAAATGAAAACTAAGGTGTGGTTGCTGATGAGGGAGCAAAAGCCTGACAGACAAAATGGAATGACGGAGAAATTTGTTGAAGCAGGGAGGCGAAGGAATGGAAACATAATAACATTTCCATTCTGCTGATTTCTTCTGCACTCCTCTTCTGGGAAGCAACTGAACTTTGGAAAATCTGTTTCAGATTTCCTGGATGTGAAAACCTACACGGTAATAAACCCAATTCTGATTCTGAAAACATTTTGCTCCTGTAATTTTTTTTTTTTTTAATTAATCACCTCAGTCTATTCCTACATGTTTAAGAAGACGGGTGTCCTCAAAACTGATTAATACTGAATGATCAGCCCTCTATAAGACATTCTCCAGAATTGAACAGCAGTCTGGTTTTCTGATTAGTAAAAATCAAACAAACAAGGTCAACCATGGCTGCAATAAATTAATATGAACCCATCCATCCATCCATCCATCCATCCATCCATCCATCCATCCATCCATCCATCCAATCCTTAATATTGCCTGTATTTAGCTCTTTAACCTCACATAAAAATTCTAATTTTTCAATGTTTTCTTAAATCTGCACATGAGCCAGATAGTTGGGAAACATGGGGATTTTGAAATAATTCCAAATCAGTTGCTATGTCAGACAGTAGTCTGTTTTCACATGCAGGCATGAGGAAATATGTTTTGCATCACCCTCAAGGTACTGAAAATAATCCAGATTAGCTCTTATGTAATTCTTAATCTGCAAGAGGTTTGCCAAAACATCCGTGAGGTTTACTTGAAACCCTTTTTGTTTCATTAAAAAAAAAATTGTGTTTGCCAACAGGATTACATAAAAATCGACTGGCAGAGGCAGAATCCATAACAAGTTTTGAGCGGATTGGAGCCACGAGGCAGATACATAAATAATTTTTCTCTTTTGGTTGCATTGCAAGATAAGACATGTGCATGGTGTTGGTTTTCTGAACAACCAGCTGATGAGATCAGACACTTCATTGCTCTCCTGTTTATTCTATGTAAGCCTGGAGGCCCAGCATATCAGCTTATTTTGCTTCCAGTTTGTGTTAGGTCACTTTTATACCCCACAGATCCTTGTCAATATGTGTTTCATTAGCCCCTCCAAAGTAAAAGACTTTACCAACAACTTAAAGGTTTAAGAAAAATAAACTGAGGAACGCCCAAGAGGCAAAATATACTATTTGCCACCTTTACTTTTATGCTCTCTACACATTTTGCACGTACAAAACAAGGAAGTTTGACAACCTCATCCAAAAGATTGAGGTCAGTCTTTTTTGTTCCTCAATCTGTTACACTTCTAGTTTTGCATTCATACAGACTGTTTTATTTTGTGTATATACCGGTATATATATATATATATCATCAACTAGATGGCAGGAGTTAGCGAAAGCAACATAGTCACTGTTGAATATAAATTTAGGTACGTTTTGAGTTATTTTGTAAAAATAAAAATAAAAACGTCAGCAAAAACATAACCTCCATGGCAGAGGTAAAAATTTGCGCATCAATGAAAAACAACCTCTTCATTTAACAGTTCATCAAAGAAAGTGGTATCAACTGCCGGTCTTATCTCAAGTAACCCCACCCTTTTTTAGTCCAAATATTAACTTTACAGATCAATTCCTGTAACACTGATAAAATAGGCATTTTAAACATATCAGTAAGAGCATATTTGTTTTTAAGTTCATTGCAGTAGTAAGGCACATAGTACAAGAAATCAGTAAAGAGTCCCAATAAAGAGTTCAAAGAAGTAATCTTTGAATCTTTCAACATGTTAGATAAACTGGTCTGATAATACCAATGCATTTTGTCACTCAGTCACATAGCAGTATTAAATATTGACTCATATGGCACCAAAGGAAAAGCGGTCCAGATGGTTTAAAGCTCGTGACAACAGCATAAACATAAAAGCATAAAAATATACACGAAGAAAATGACGTCTACTGTCCCATCATGCCAAGCACCGTTTCAGCATACCATATTTAATTACAATAGTACATTGTTGCTATCACATTTCAGTTGACAAACCAGACATGATGCTTGTAAGTCTAAATTATCTAGAGATGAATCACGTTCACTAAAACGTAATCTTCGCTTTAAATTCAAAATAATCGAATCCCTCCATCATTATTCAAAGGTGTGGTGTAGTTTCATGGTGTCATATTCTCAGTATCTCTAACATCTCAAACATATAAACATGATGAGTTGTGTCGCCATCAACTGAACACAAAAATGCAGCGCTGGCAAACATCCAATCAACGGCTGATTCTGGGTGTGGGTTAGCAGGAGTTTAGGTGACGCACTTTTTTTTTATGTACTTCTCACTAATAGGGATTAATAAAGCACAAGGCACATAGAGGTTTAAAAATACAAAAACAAAATGCATTTATTTTACATTTCTATGTACAACAATATTTGCTATGACAATATAACAAGCACCATAAGGACAAACCCAAAATTTCTTCATACGCAAGCGTCAACAATATTAAACAGGTCACTGTCTAAAATCCAAAGTTCTGTGTTTACAAAGATAAACCTCATGTTGTTTTCATCTGAAACTGCAGGATGCACGTACATTTACAACCGATGTTTCCTCTACTACAAGCTGGTGGAGATGAAGTAAGAAGCTAAATGCCTTCATCAAAGACAAGCTGGACGAACACTTTTTCCTTAAGTGCCTCATTCTGTCTGTAGACGTACATCGGTGTGTTGTTAGTCGGCGGGCTGCAGTCTTTCTGCTCCTCACTTGTCTTGTTATCCTCCTCGGAGATCAGGTCATTGTAGGAGGCCACGCACAGGTCATGGTCCTGGAGCGACACAGGGTATCGGACTGAGGATCTCTCGATTCGCACAGAGCGTCTCACTGGTGTAAAGAAGCGAACCTCCTGGCCGTTAACCCGCGTTGGTTCAGTCTCTTGGTTTTGAGGGCCACTAATGAAAAAAAAAAAAAAAGGAGAGAATCACTATCATGTTTTCTACCTCCTCGGCTTACGGTTCCTTTACTCATACGACAACAGCTAAATATATACTGCATGTTGAAAGTAGCTCAATAAATGTGTAGAAGACGCATCAGGTCAGACACTTCCCTTCTTCGTAAATCACATCTGTAAGGGAGTGAAAAAATAAGTCTGGCACTCCTTTTTTTAAAAGGCAGTTGTCACATGCTTTTTTAAAGCAGCGTCTGTCATGTCAATGCCAAGTGGTTTAAAGCACCTGTGCCAGTATAGTTTAAAGTACCTGTGGTTGCAAATGGTCTGTACGGAAATTTTGAGAAAATGTTTCCAATATAAAATGTTTATGGTCTGGAGAGGAACAAAGATTTTCTTGCTGTTGTTCAGTGCAAGTTCAATACAATGTAAGTCAGGTCATTCAATTACAATTCCACTCAAATAAAATGTTTATTCTTCCATGTATAATCCTGGCATTTACTATTATATTTGCTTTTGATATGACAAGGTTTGTAACCGCCGACATTTGACACGTTAAACACAGTCTGCGGTAATTACCAACGTTTGCATTTCACTTCCTTTAATTGGAATACAATGTCTGGGTCTTGAAGATTCCTGGAATTTTGCAATCCTCATCCAAACTACTTTCGCCATAAGGGTGCAGAGAAAATACATGAGTCAACTGTAAGTTGACCACAACTCTCACTTCTACTGCAGTAAAGTGGTTTGGGAGGCTGATTAAACAAAGCAGAAGACATTTTTTCATGATCTGAATACAGAAAGGTATAGTCAGCAAATGGATACTTGAATTCTTGTCTGCCACGGATTTTCAGGATAATGGAACATATGCAAAGTTATTGGAAAATGAGTTATGTACCGATGTTTTAGAAAACAGGAAGTCACGTCTTACAAGACTGTGATTTTGCTTTTAAATTTTATCTGGAATTTTTCTTGCTTGCTGATATCGTAGGAAACCCCCAAAAAGCATGCTATAAAATTCTGCACACAAACATTGGTAGCAAATTTAATCAAAGCCCGAGGGTACTTTTCCTTAAAAGGCACATATTTTGTTATTATCAAGTATATTTCCTGTCAGATCTCTTTTCTTCCTTCAGATGTTTTCCACAGTGAGAAGGCATCAGGCAAAAATATTTGCCCTAGACTTGGAACATTTTCTGTTTCTGTCTCTCGCTGCCTGCCATTTATTTGATTCAGGCATTAAAAAAAAGTTAAAGGTACTACTCTGTATTATCATCCTAGATAATGGCAGAAATCATAGACAAATCAATCAAACTCCATCTGAATGTTTTATAGATTGATGGATCAACCAATAGATTGATAGACAGATTTTAAGTCAGCCTATACATCACTTAAAGATGCCCTGACAGTCAAACAAATTACAAGGTTCAATCACTTTTTTTTTTTTTTTTTAGCTCTGAATGTGTTTTTCTTCAATCACCAAAGCATAAATACAATCAGCATATACAATGTGGGAATAACGACTCAAACATACCCAGGAGTTGCTGTGATCTTGTACTTGATTACAGAGGAGTTTCCTTTCTCTCCATAGATTAGAGCTCTGACAGGTTTAGGAGTCATCATTGGGTCGTTGATACCCTCAGGTGCGCTTTCACCTGTTGGAATTTGGTCCTCTTCTTTCTCATATTCTTCAGATGCTGAGAGAAACGTGAACATTTTATTGAAAAAGCTTAACATACTACATTATATACATTGGTATACTACATTAGACAAATTCATAAGGAATGAGTCCATGTAAAATACTGATTGAAATTTGTAGAGTCGGGCATGTAGGCCAAGTACCTTGGATCTCATCCTTCTTCTTTAAAATCTCAAACACCACAGTCCGCAGCTCATCCACTGGCTAAAACAATAGAAAAACTAAAATTTAGCAGGGATACAGACAAAAAACAAACAAACAAACAAAAAAACAGTTGACTACATAAAAAACTGTTGCTTTTGATAGTGTACAAACATCAGAAAAGAGTAAACCACAGTGAACATGTTAAACTGCATAGTATCTTTAACTGGTTTAATCATAAAATTTGAATAAAACATGTTTTTTTTTCCATTTTAGTAAACAAAGGCTTTTATTTATCCCTGTAGTGCTATAGAAAAAACTCGCAGATACCTGTGCTTTTCAAAGCCACCAAAGATCACATAAGTCACATTTCTGACAGCAATGACGGGAGATTCCTGCTAAAGCATTGCATGATATGTTGCCCAAGATGAAATTACACATTACAGTTTACATGTGTCATCATGTCAATAACTCCCTTACTCAATGTCATAAACAAAGTGCATAAAGTCAGCTAAGATTCCAAGACTGCCCTGTCTCTCTCGCACATTGAAACAAAACAAAAAAAATGTCAGCTATCCATGTGAAGAGCAGTTGGCACACCTACATTTTCTGCAACTCTGGCCTGTTACTGACGAGGAAGGAGGTCAAGGAATATGCTTACATTGGTGATCAATATTTTACTGTTAGGGTTAATACTTTCTCCAAATGTGACACACTTTCTGGTAGTAAGTAAGTAAAAATATGCATAGATCTTGTTTGCTTGAGTTGCTAGTTTGGTGGCATTAATAACTGGTTATTCAGGCAAAAGAAGGCCAGAGATCAACATTAGAATGAAAATAAACGCGAAGCTTTAACTTAGCTGCAGCTGAGCCTGTGAGGAATATGCAATCTCTGTGAACTGGCTAAAGCAAATAATTTGCTTAGCCTGATTAAATACCGATCTACAAAGGACTTGTGTATTTTCATAGAGATAAGTATATTCTACACACATCAGCATTATGCAGGGAAACATTTCTAAGCTTCCCCCTGCTCACCATTGTTACAGGTGTGATATAGTAGCTCTGGTAGTCTGCTGATTGAGCTGGTTGACAAATATCTATTTTGTCATGGCACACACCGTCATATTGCCAAACCTTATATACATTTTCTGGAAGTTCAATTGAGAAGTTGTTTCTTCATTAATCAACCCAACTGACGTATGTTTGGCGTTTCATGTGAATTAAACACATAATGACCAAATATTTAATCACTAGCCCCTTTCAGACTGCAATTTCAAGTCGCAATATTTACGCCTTAGTAATGTTTTGCCTGCAATCTGAACACACCAGAGGCATGATTGCATCAACCCAGGTCTGTGCATTTCCTCCCAACGCCTGCAATGCATTGAATGAATGTGATTCACATTCACTGCAATGTGAATGGATGGCAATATTATGCTGTCAGACTTCAGTGTGAATGTCCTCATGTGAAAAGCCTTAAAACAGGACTTTTGCAGTAATACAGTCTAAAAGAGGCTGCTGGTTCAAATGTAATTAGAACACAATATGCTCACCAGACCTCTCATAGATTTAGGTAAATATCACTGTAAATGTGTTTGTTTAAGAAAACTCTATATATACCTGTAAAAACCTAGATAAAATATTTCTACATTTTGAATATCATGGACAGCCTACCTCCAACACAACAGCAACAGCCTCTTCAAACATAGGCAGGACATCTAGGTTACCCTCTTGTTCCATCAGGCGGGCCCGACATATCCAGTATTTGGCAAACTTCTGGGACACTGCTGGTAGCCGTGCAAGAACCTCCTTCACTTGGTCTGGAGAGCATCCCTGTGGGTGTGAGGCAGGCTCAGGTCATACTCATATTTTTTTCTGGGTGGTCAAACAGTCTGCATTTACTTTTGTTTCATGTTAATAACAACATAATGCATTGAGTGTATTTGGAAAAAAAAAAAAAAAAAAAAATCAGTTGAAGCATTACCTTTACTGTTTTGTTTTCAATTGATATGTAGGTAGTAAATGTCATGCGTTGCTGTTCCAGTGTAACATAAATAAGCTGATATGGGCCTCTAGCCAAAAACAATGCCCACCTCATAACTTCCAGTAAAATGTAACATCCACTGGGAACTCGTTGAAATTTAAGAACAAAGAAATAAACATCCTCAGTCCAGGTCATATCCTGTACCTCTTCCAGCAATTTGATGCAGTCTGCCAGGGATCTGTCCACAGCACAAATGAGGGAATGGGCCTCATCTTCCTCATTCATGGTCCCCCAAAAAGGCTGGGGCACTGCCACAGTGCGCCTGACCTGAGGTTTTACCGTCATTGGAGGACGCTTGTAGGAAATGCCCTTGGCTTCCCGCCATTCCTGTAGTTTTTTCCTTGAGACCAAACAACAGTGCAAAAGTTGACAGTTAGGATACAGATACAGGAAGGGAGAAAAACTAGGAACAGTTGTCCCAGGACAAACTGGGACTGGACTGGGAAAGCACTGTATTTTTTGATGGTACTTTGGACCTCAAAGTCTGATTTAATTGAGTATTTCCTTTATAACGTCATAGAAAGTAAGAGTGTTCTATTATGTTGAATCTTGAAATTCTAAATACTGCTACATATATCTGACAACGCCAATCAACTCAGGAATGTTTGACAGCTACACTGGATCTACCTTGAGAAAGTCTACCCTTACCCACTTATTTTGTTATTACTGAGTATTGTTTTTTTTGTTGGCAATATACATGTTGTTAGCATGCTAGTTAGCTAGATGTTTTTTATGATGAGGTGTCGTCATATTATTGTCTTGCCTTAATCACAAAAAAAAAGTTATTAATGAGAACATAGTGATTAATAGTTTTCATAAATGCAATCAACACTAGTCAACTTTAAGAGAGGTCAACTATAGTGGATGCTGGCAATGTAATGATTACAATTTTAATGCTTTAGTGCACCAGCTGTTGTAATCTTCTACTTACATTCTTTCCTGCTGGGCAGCAGTCGGTTTCTTTCCTTCAGTCTGGGGGATGGCCCTGACTGGGACTTTTTGCATCTTCATGTTTTGGGGCTGACCAGTAAAGCTGATGGTCCTGTCAGGCTGTGGCACTGTCTGGGACATCACTGGAGCACTTGGTCTTTTTTTAACCATTTGTTGTCGTGGGATATTGGCTGAACTTTGTTTTTTCATTCCCTCCATCTCTTTGCTTGTCTTGATTTTCCCTCCCAAACCAGCCACACCATTTTGAATGACACAGACTGTTCTTGAAGTGCACCTGCTCGTGGACCGTGATGATATTCTTGACGGAGCTTGGAAGTTGTTCTGCCCTTCCCCTTTAAAGCTTTGCTTTGTGAATGTGTTTGCAGGCTGAGCAGATGATTTATTGGCTTTTGAAGCCCCTACTCTCCCTTCTGGCTTAATAGATGCTGTTGTCCTCTTGGAAGAAGTGGAGGTTGGTTTCAGTCCACTCTTACAAGATGGCTGCGATGGTTTGTCTAAAGGTGGCTTATAGTTAACTTTGCTTTGAACTTGAGCCTTAATTCCAGTTGCTGACCTGCTAATAACAGGGTTCTTTAGAGCAGTGGGAGGCAGTGTCTTACTCTGAGCCACAGCAGATTTTTGGGAAACCGCAATTAATGATGAGGTGCTGGATCGCACCTTATTTGCCGTGATCGTATCAGCTGCTGTGGCAGAGGTGCGAGTGAAGTTTGGAATTTGATTAATTCTTGGATGTGTCACTGCAGGAATGAGTCCCGTTTTTGTTTTGACCATGGGACCGAGACTTATCCTGACACTGTGAGTTTTCAATGGAAATGACGAGGCAGCATTTGAGCTTCTACTGATTCTGCTGTTTGATTTTTTCAAAGCTGTACGAAACCCATTTGAAGAGACTCTGTCTGTAGATGGCTTTTCTGTCTTCTGTGTCTTTTGAAGATGGTTGGATGAATTCAGGTTGGATTTGGATATTGTTGCGTTTGGCTGCTTTGTGAGATGGTTGACTGCCTTCAGGTTGGATGTGGAGGGCACCACACTATACATACCAGGGTTTTGAATATGTTTTGGCTGTGCTGGGCCACTGGTTGCTGAGAGACAGTTTGTATTCTGTTGTGCTGTCATGATGCTGGATTTTGCATTTGCTTTGTTAGTGAGACCAAGCATTCCCCTAGGAGGTTGTTGAGGAGCCAGTGATTTCATTTTTTTGCATTCATACTGTAATCTGTCAGCTGGAGTCTTGTTCTCCTTTCCCATAACAGCCTGGCAAAACAAAAAGAATTAGATGGAAAGATGACGCAGATGGGCAAGACAGATTTGTGGTTTCTGACTCTTTTGTGGGGCTGGTTAAGTCTTACCGGTTCCCACAATAAATTAAAATTTCAAACTCAATGACTCACTCACATACACTCTCATTTATAAACACTTTCCTTTTTTAAAGACAACTCACCTTTAATGAAGATGCCACAGGCTTCTTAACCTCACAGCTGCCACCTTGATATGGCCTGAGGAGTAAACATTTATCATTTAATTTACTACGACAACAACATGAATGTAGCACATTATTTGCAAGGCAAATGCAGACTTGTTTTCTTACTTGGATTGGGGCTGTTTCAGCTTTCCCTTTCCAGCCAAGTACTCCATCAACTTCTGCTTACGCAGCTCTGTCAACAAAAATTATACAGACATATTCTATCACTAGAAGCACATGCCACAGATACTTTCATTCTTGTGGTTTCATTTTTGATTATTGTGGATTTAATTATAACTAGGTTTGAAAATGAAAGGCATTTTGAGTTGTCCCCACTTCTAGCCATAATTGAGATTAAAATGATGTGTGAGATATATGTATTGCAATGAAATAAGGGGCCACGGTGAGTAAAACGTGAAATAAATAAATAACTGGTGGGCAAAAAGAGCAAACGAACGTAACACGTGGGGTTCAAGAGGGTTAATCCTGGATTAGTTGGTTGATCATGTTTTTGACTGGCCATTAGGTTAGGAAACATCATTTCCAAGAAAACACCTCCCACAGGGTGGTCCATCTTTTCGAGATATTTAACTGGTTTTGTCACTGGTCTGTGACCCTGACCCCACAGCTAGTGTTATTAATGAACGTTACAAGGCAACGCTCCGCCTGCCGAATTAAGTAGCATTGTGGCATTTTCTTTGTCAATTTGGTCAAGTGTTGCTTACCAGAAAATGACGGGTGGTTATGTTAACCATACAAATTTTCAAAGAATAATACAAAGCGCCATAGATACAAATATAACGCACAACACCAGTTGTATAACGTTAATTTGCTGAGCTAGACACTTATGTTCTGTCTTGCTGTTGCTAACATTTAATGTTAGCGTTTGAGCTAAAGTAAAGCTAACGCTAACAAACTGCATTTTAGCTTTCCAGCGATTTAGCAAGCTCTCCAACCTTTTCTGGAAAGTATCGGTACGGTCTCTGCTTCCTCCATATCTATCAGAGTTCTTCTGGTAGTTTCTTCTCTCGATTTTGTTCAAATTATTGTGAAAAGGGCTCGATGGACTTGTAGTTAACACGTTACCGTTTACTTCTCAACGACAACAACCAACTGAGCTCGCGCATCCGGTTTTGAAATTGCCGGGGCTAACGCCCCTTCTTCTCTGATTGGACAATTTGAAATTTCAAAAAAAATAGCGCGCATGTGCGACAACTCTGCGCTGATTGGATCAGACAATGTAAACAAAACGTATGCAAGCTGCTGGGAACAAAAGCACGCTGGAGGCACAAGTCACAGTGATGGAAGAAGTCCTCAATGAATACATAAATAAAAATGAATGTTTACACATATATCCACAATAATAGACTTATATGAGTGTTTGTATTTTATACTAATTAGTGAAATGTGTTTGTGTTTTCTGAGTATTAAAATAAAAATGTATATAATAATAATTTTAAAAAATATTAGAGCATGACCTCAGGTGTGACTGTTTCACAAGCAGACTTGATATACATATTTTAGGCTTTTCCCAAACACACTGACTTTTGGTGATATGTCTTACATACTCTTACAAAGTTCCAGAGATTGATGTACAGCGCTGCCACCTTCTGGCTTTTTTTTTTTTTTTTTTTTTTTGGAAAACCAGCTAAAGCTACTCTCAATCGCACTAAAGAAAAAGAGGTTACTGCTTCTGCAACTCTTTCGGTCCATGAAAGAATATTATTGTTTTGGAAATCTTCCTCTTCCCCATCTGTGTCTGCCTGTGTAAAGGTGCTAATTTTTATTGTGTCTGAGAATGCTCTGAGAGGTTAAAATAAGATAAGATAAGAATTCCTTTATTGAAATTCGGGTATTGCAGCAGGCAATAAACAAACACTAGAAAGCAGGTCATGCAATAAAAAAATCAAAAATTGAAATAGAATACAAATAAATAGTATAAAGTTTGAATAAAAAAAGTGTACTATATACATAATGTACAATATACAATATAAATATGCAATATACCATGTATAGACATGGGGGGGTATAAGTTGTTGTGCAGTGATAACTTTGTAAAGAAATGGCAACCTTTTATTTCATACTGTTATAATATCTTTGTGTCACCCCCTGAAGGAGATATATTCTACTATACTGCTACCTTATTTCCTTATTAACATTGTAACTCAGTCAAACTGTCTGCTGTCCAACAATATACTCTTAATTGAAGATTATGGTTATGATCTGGGTGGGAGGTTTGGTTTGTAAGTTCTGTTTCTGTTAATTAAAACCCTAATCCTAACCCTAACTTTGGAAAATGGAAACACTTCTTTTTTTTTCTTTTAACCTTTGAACTCTCGTAAAGTACTATGTAATCATGTGTTAACTCTCCATTCGGCCAAAAAAGTACAACTGTCAGTTGTCTGACAACAGTAATTTGAAAATTTAAATACTCAGTAAAATAAGTTCATCAAAACTGCATGCATGATACATTAAAAAATCCTGAAAATAGTTGTGTTTAAACAGACAACCCTGTCAATGAAATGCAGGAAACCTGGAGCCAGTTACGATTACAGTACTGACAAAGTTACCACAGCATACATTTTGCTTAGACCCACTGTGTTCAGAACAGGGTCTATTGTGTCTATGGTGAAGTGAAAAAAACAAATCCCATTTTAAATTTGCATTACTTACTGAACCATGGATGAACATATAAAACACAAATCCAAATGATTTATAAGGCTTTATTAAATATTCGATTGCACATAATTTAAAAACATTGTTAGTAGGCTGATGATCAAATAAATATATATGTTAAAATAATGCATAAATACATAAATAAATAGCTGAAAGCATTAATAGTCATGTCATTCAACAATAAATACACAGGGTGCTTACTACACAGCACAATGACGCCACCTTCTGGTGAAACTTGACTTATGTCAATACACTAAGCATTTCACTCTGTACTCGGTACATACAGTAAATTGAGGCTCTGTAATACTTGCAGAAGTCTTTCTATCAGACAGTGGTAGTGTTTTAAAGCACTCTGTCCTTAAAGAGTTTACTCTTCAGCTTTTATCTCCTGGATGTTGAAGGTCCTGGAGCGTTGGGCGGTCTCCAGGCACATTTCCAGCGGCTTGTTGTTTTGCTCAGCTGTGCTGATGTACCAGTTGGGGTAGGCGACGGACATGAGGGTGGTGATGTTGACCCCAGTGACCTGCTCGTAGAAGAGGAAACGCACCATGTCGCTGTCCGAGCTGATACTCGACAGACTGCTTTCATCCGTCACCGTCTGATGTGTGAAAAGAAAAATGTCAGAATGGTCGACTAATGATGAACAGACAGTAACATATTTTCTTTGGTTACTGTTTGGGCCTTTAAGAAATGTGGCCCATGGGACTAAAGGTGCAATAAGTGATTTTTGCTGTAAACTCAGTCTAATATTCAAGTTATCAAATATAGACACTTGAGATAATAAAAGCATCGATCACATTTTGCACCTCTCAGGTCTTCATGTTAAGTTCATGTAATGAGCCATTGATTTTACCTCCAGATGTAAAGTTGGCTCTTCACCATCTTTACGACAGGACAGGTAGAGATTTCCACTGCCCCTGATTCCCAGAGCCACAGTTCTGCCCTCCACGCTGGCTGCAGGGTGCGCGTAGGTCGACAAGTTCAGGTGAACTGTGGAGAGAACAGAGCATACAGGTTAATTTCAGTGAAAGCTGAAGGGCCATGATACAGCTTTCTTCTCCATTTAAAAACAATCATTATGCACTTTGTCAAAGATTTAAAAAGCTGTTTCCACATTTCTGGCCTGTGACATGTTGGACCTCAGCTTATAGTTATTCATTCACCTTCAAGTGCACCAACATCATGAGCTGAACTAAAACAAACCTCTTTATAACTGAATTCAAACCATTACCATGACCCACAAAATGTTCTATAACTGTCACATTCAGTTACCTTTTGTTGAGGGTTCAACGCCGCCCTGCAGCATCACCGCATGGAGCTGCATGCTGTTTGGGATCCGGACTAAGCTCCGCTTCTCTCCGTCGGTCACCTTGCACGGGTACCCGTCCGTCCTGATGATTTCAACAGGTGGAGCTGATTCACACCCAAACACATATCGCTCTGAGGAAAAGGAGGCACAACCGATGAGTTATGATGTCATTGTATGTGTGTGTGTGTGTGTATATATATATATATATATATATATATATAAATGTCTCTTTTTTTTGTAGCCAGCAGGATATGCTTGTGGAGCAGTGAAAATCACACCAATGGCTGTTTCAACAAAGAATAAAAACTGAACTTATGTTACACTGGGTGCAACAAAACTAACAGGAAATTAATAGAGACATCAGTCAATATCAGCCCCGTCCAGTGATGGAATAATTATTTAGATCCTATACACCAGTAAAAGGACTAATACCACACTGTGAACTTACTCCACTACAAGTCGTGTTTTTCATGTTAAATCTTGACCTGGAAAGTAACTGAAGCTGTAAGCTAAATGTAGTGGAGTATAAATACAGTATTTACCTTAAAATATAAAGTTTAATGTTACACACAATGAAAATGAGTGAAGTACAAGTAGCTTAAAAGTGTAGTTAAGCACAGCACATGAATTAACTGTTTTACTCCAGCTCTTCCTGAGGTTTCTTTGTTTTTATATTTACAGATCCAGTTGAGATTTTTTGAGGAAGTGCAACAGTAAGTCAGTCTGTGTTTACCTTCCACTAGTTTCTCCAGGATAAAGGTCAGCAGGTTTTCGTCTCTGGACTCGGTGCTCAGCGTCGACTCTGAGGCGCTGCCCTTAAACCTCTCCATGGCGATGACGAGGTTGACCACGCGTCTCATGGTCAGGGGGTGCTCGGCGATCTCAAAGTGCATCCCCTGGGGCATCTTGGGGCTCCACATCTCGCTCACGTTGCATGTCATCTCAGATTCCATTTTTTTCAGGATTAAAACTCTGCAGGAAGATAAATACAGAAACAAACACTGAATTTCCATTTCCACTTCCACCAGCTGGATTTTTAGGAATTGTCTACCTTTTTTCCAACTGTTTTTTATTTCATTTACCATCCCTAATATTCAAAAGTAACCTACCTATTTCTACTGTAAAGTTGACAGAGTAACCATATTTGAATGTATCAACATAAGTCTGAGATGGACATTTAAGAAAATACAAAATAACTGAGAAAAGCTGGATAAAAAGACTCCCTTTAGAAGTGCTAATGTCAAAAAAGTTCCTGTTTAAACCCTGTCTGAGGCAAACAATAACAGAAAGGTCTATTTACCTGTGAAGGTCAGTAGATGAGAAGGAGTTTTTAGAGTGTTTGCTTTAGATCCCAGTGGTTGTGTGTCTGTCTGGGCTGCCCTGCAGGCTTTTATACACATCACCACAGGCATCAAGGGAATTTTCCCTCACAGACAGGAAGTGGGATGGTCTTGATAGGCGCGCTGCTGCTGATGATGCTCATGATGAAATACTGTACTTACACACGGCTCAGGTACAGTATGAGATTGTGACACACACACACTGAGGTTAATAACATTGTTACACGAACTGTCTAGGAATTCAAAGACAGATCTGTAGACTTATATATGAGATATTCTCCATCAGTAGATAGTATTTGGTTGATTCATTCTTTTCATTTACTTTTCTGATATAATTCCATAAAAAATATGATGATGATTATTATTGGAGAGGGTATTTACTTATTTATTGCTAAGTAAACATATTTATATGCAAGTATAAAACATTCTCCAGCAGGAATAAAATTGATAGAGGAGTTGAAAAAAAAAAAAAAAACTGCACTAAAAAAAGGTAATTTGTCTTAGAAATATAAACATTGTTATGCTTTGTAATAATAATAATAATAATAATAATAATAAAAATTGAGCTTTAACCACTGAAGCAATAAAATGTTTAAACTAAATATAAGGGAATGATCCTCCACCAACTCCTCGGGTCAATCAGAGGTGACTTTAGTTTTCTGATAAATGATTTAAAACACATCTTGATTAGTCACAGTTATGTTTAAGTTGTTTATTGAATCACTGAGAAATGCCAGAAAATTCACACACGGCCCGTAAACGGGTCACAGGTCAGGCCTTGAAATGTGAGACTTTCTTATCTTGTTGCCCAATCGTCTCACGTCTGTGGTTCTTTTGATGTGAAAAAATTCCACCCGCCACAGCAGACGTACTCGTTGTTTAAAAATTTGCATAACGGCAGCTGACTCTGATATTTCATCACTTCCCTGTTGAGCTGTGATGCAGGTGGAAGCTCCCAGCCTGCGTTCACCCCGAGTGAGTTCACAGCGTCTGGAGGGAAAATACTTTAAATAATACAATAAATAAATGAAATTAATACTGGGATTTAAATAATACACAGTGTTTGGTGTATAATAAGGCCAAAATATGCTTTTTTTAATTCACGCTTTTACTCAAGAGACACAAAACAATACACCACTCAGGCCTTTTTTTTTTTTTTTTAACCCAGTGCTGCTATAAAATGTAATTTTATGCTTCTTATCACTATTTGTGCCCACATTGTAACTAAATATGACTTTTAAAGCTCCTGTCTTATTACATTTCAGCTTGTTTTTTGTTGATAAGTATGTTTGTTTGTTGATATATTTGTTTTTTGTTTTTTTTTAGGGTTTTTTCTTGTTTCTGCATCACTTTTTTGTCAAATAATAACCATAACATGAAAGTTTTAATCCGTGAATAAATATTATAGTTTTTATTAAATAGCTTGACGGT
>JAOWBC010001486.1:24540298-24551444 GCA_028566105.1 Hypoplectrus providencianus
TGCGTTTGTCCTTTGGAGGGCTTTTGTTTCAGACGGTTCAACAAATGCAAATTAGATTTTTCAAGTGATTAGTCCTGCTGACGTCCTCAAAATGATAACCAAAATAGAAAAGTCGATATGAGAGAATAGAAGATCCACTCTGCTGATGATTGTGAGGTTTCAATGAAAACACTTTGGACTCAAAAGATAATGAAAGCATCTTGCACACACTTAGATTTTTCTAGGAAAAGATAACCAAAAAACGTGCTTTGCTCCAATCAGAGGTCACAGTAGAGTGCTTCCTGTTGTTCAGCCCCTGGAGTAGTTCACATCCATTTTCCAAAATGCCAGCTCACTGGAGAAGTGGATTTGCAGCATTTTGTGAATATGTGGAGGGGTTTTTTAGCATCAACTGGCCTCTGCTTTTTCTATCAGTTTCTCTTTGTATCTATGGTGCATCTATGTTTACTGTGACCAATTGGTTTTGGTTTATTTTTGGATTCTTTCCTTTTTATTATGGGGTGTGTGTAGTTTAAAACTCCTGAGGGGGAAACGAGTAAAGGTCACTCACTGCTCCAACACGCCGTACAGTATGTGAGCTTCAGGAATAATACCAGGATGTTTGGTGTTTTGTTGTGCTACTTAAAGCTCAATCAATATCATTGATCAGTTGTCCACTTACGGCTGCACAGATGGCGTCTTCAGAATAAACAGTCCAGACCGACTCCTCCACTCACTGAACAATCCTCACAAATCATCCATCACAGTTCAGCACACTCAGCCTCCAGTTTTCAGAAAACACTAACCTCAGTGCCCAGACATCCATTTTTATTTGTATTTTTTTTACAGCACTTCAACCTGTTTCAAATCGCAGTTGTAGATGTGGCATTATAATAACCCAGTGAATTTTAATTACTAAAATACCCTAAAGTAAACTCAGCAGATCTTCATGTTATTTAAGCTGTAACTATGAAATGTTTTTGCATGAAAAATGACTTAAGTCACTCTCAAAATAGTAAACTTCTCCTGATCTGTTGTGATTAGTCAACTTATTGTCCCAGCTGTAGTTTAATTTATAACATTATTAAAACTTCATACATTTTATGTGCAGAAATCTTAATTTGTAAAGTAAAGCTGCCAAATAAATTAAATAAAATAGGAATTTCCCTCTGAAAGAACCAACTACAGGTTCACATTTTTACAGTCAAAGTTTGTATGGAGATGCAGTACTTGAGTAAATGCACTGAGTTACATTTGTTTTACTGGATTTACAGATTATTTATATGAAGACCTAAATGAGATTAATTTAATTTCCCCTGATTCCATCATAAACACAAGCATCTCAGTGTGTGCAGAGCAGAAAGCCATCGAGCTGAGCTGCAGCCTGATTGTATTTTCTCGGCGCCTCCTGTTGCCACTGCTGCCCACATCCAATCTGTTCCTGTTCCTTCCCAGACTGAATCCTGGAGCTCGGCTCACGGTCGAGCTGAAAGGATGAGGTTTGGAGGGAAGATGGCTTCGTTTAAAAAGAGGCATTGTGTCCTGAGGAATGTTGCTGCTGTCGTTTGGCTTTGCTCAAAGCACATCTCCGCCGTCCTTTCCTTTCGCCCACTTCCTCGAGAGGTTTTTCCTCGTGTTTTGCATGGGATTTCCATGGCTGATGAGCCTCCTTCCTGCCAGCCTGTTCCTGGATTCGTGTCCGACTCCCTCTCCCTTGTTTACATCTAGTTTGTGTCCTACGCTGATAATAAAATCACGGTGCTGAGAACCGCTTTAAAATAGCCTGAGTAAAGAATTTGATCTTTTTTAACACGTATAGATTGTCACTCTCCCTTCCTTTTATATGCCTTCTTTTATTTGTTTGTCTCTGTTTTTTTTCTGCCCAGCCGGAGAACATCATGCTGCTGAACCGCTCAGTGCCTCACCCGCGCATCAAGCTCATTGACTTCGGCCTGGCCCACAAGATAGATTTTGGCAATGACTTTAAAAACATTTTTGGAACTCCAGAATTCGTAGGTCAGTATCTCTTTGTGTGTGTGTGTTGCTGAACAATCATGCTTCTTTCTTCTTTTTTTTTTATTATGATATAAAAGGATTCCACCCTGTTCATGCTTTCTCTACTCTACACACACACACACACACAGTGGCTGCACCACCCTGTTTTTCTGGCTTGATCCCAGGGGTTGAGTATTGTGTGAGCAGGTGCCAACTGTGCCATAGGGACGAAGTGAGAGAGACCTGATAATAGACTGGAGATTATCAGAAATGCTCCTTCTTGCCAACACAAACACACACTAAATAGACACATCAGTGGCTCTGTCCCATCTCCCCTCACTTACCCCCATTTGGCCCGGGGCGCCCGCCAACACTCCCAGTGTCTCCCTGCTCTGTGCCAGTGTCCACCAGCAGCAGCATCCAGGCCAAAAGCAGAGCCTGCTCCCTGTTCAGCAGTCAGACGGTGTGAAGAAAGGTCAAGTGGCAGGAAGACAAAATTACTAGTCAGGCCTCTCTGAAATATATTACAAAAACTTCAATGAATTTTAAAAAAGCATGGTTAACTGTTGGAAAATATGAAATTAGAGTCTTTATTTTGCAATAACTCTTCCAGCTTAAAGTTGTAGTTGGACACAGGAGTGTTTCAGTAAAAAAAAATAAACACACAGATACTTTTTTTTCAGTGTGACTTACACTTACCTACAATATAATTATTGGGCATTGCTAACTGTGAATAAATATCCATAAATTAACTTATATTGTAGCACCTTTCATACAAATACACAGCCCAAAGTGGAAAAAGTGCATATGGGGAAAAAAAAGACAAAAATAAAAATAAACTATAATACAATTTTGCAAAACTATGAATTTAAATTGTAAAATTTTTAATGTTCAAGATAGTAAATAAGAGACTGAAACAAAATTAACACTGAGGGAAAAAATTTTATTGTTAATGTTAATGCCCCAAAATGCCCAAATTATCATAAGCTCTGAAGCATATTAATCCTCTGAATATAAGCGAGAAAAAGAATAATCATAGCATTGATAGATTCCCTTAATATTAAGCTAAAACTCAATGTTTGACTCAATGTTGAATCCTCCTTCCCACAGAACTGTTTCATATCAAATCTATTCTGTCTTCATTTGATTAGAAACAAATACACCGATTCATCTTCAGTTATGGTATTCACACCTCTGAGGACACGTGACAACAGAAAAATAAGAGAAATAATCACACTCCAAGCAGGTGTGATTACAAAAACAGTGGCTCACAAAACAAAACACCTCCAAAGGAAAGAAAAATAAGAACAAGAGAAGGCAACTGCAGGAATGCAATAAGGAATTCAATCAGCAAAAAACAGCAAATTGAATCAAAAATAAAGTTAATTTGTGTGTTGATTGCGTGTCGACCTGAATAGTGATGATATTTTGTTTGGTGTTATTTGCCTCGCAGCTCCAGAAGTAGTCAACTATGAACCTTTGGGCCTGGAGGCAGACATGTGGTGAGTAAACAGGAGCTCACTTTGTGCGTATGCTGTTTAAAAATGAGCATCTGCTGTTCAGTCCATTTATGTTCTGTGTGATTCACTGCTGTCACAATGCACATCTGATTTCCCTTTCTTCTCTCAGGAGCGTCGGTGTGATCACATACATCCTGTGAGTATCTGAAATGCCTCCTGTGATACCTGTGTGATCTGTGAAACATGGATGAATGGGAAACGTGCGTCACTCTGCAGCAGCCACCTTCACCTTTATGTTCACATTCCTTTACAGCCCGCAGGGCGTCGCCTCTCGCTAAACATGACATGAGTCAGACTGTTTGTCGAACGTAAAGAGGTACCTGGCTGCTCTTTGACCTCTCTGTATTTGGGCCACTCAGCAGCCGCCGCGCTGTTTGTTGTGAATAATGTAAACGCCTGCAGCAACAGCCGTCTAACACATTACATTTTAAACCTGAGGGCACAGTTTGGTTTTGTTTCATCAGCTTTATGGACATTTTATGCCAATAGCTTGTCTGATAATTTTAAATGTTTAGATATAATTTTAGTCCTATGATGTTTTCTTTGTATTTATTTGTTTTCGGGAGCAATCGTCTATGATTTAATACCATTTCTATTCAGATTTGTTTTCTTCTTCCATAAAAGAAGCACCTTACAGTTTTGAACATAGATCAGTAAAAATCTGTAAATCACCTTTAAACAAGCTTATTTTTTTAATCTAATTTTAAACTGGATTTTGTTAAAGTTTTGATCCAAATTTTGTTTTATATTCAATCTCAAAATCCTTAACGAAAGATCTTCCTCGTTATCAGTGTTTCAGCTCTTTTGTAAAAAAATACTTTTCATGAAATCTTGGGATCAGGAGGCAGATATGAAACACTAAAGTGCAGTTTGCATTGGTACTACCCAGTCATTTGAAAGCTCCTCTATCATTAAAATAATTAATTGTAAAAGAAGAGATGTTTTCTAATTAGACATCACTAAATCGTTGAATTTGCTGTCAGTAGAAACCCCAGAGAATAAGTCCTGATTAGATATTCCTCCGTTATCATAAATTACGTTAAAATGTTTCACCAGCATAGCCCGTTTGCCTACACTTCAGTCATCCAGCTGATCCTTAAAACAGCCATCACGTCCGCAGCAGCTCCATCCTCGACAGCTGAGGGCTTTCAGCAGCTCGTGAGCCTTCTTGAAGCAGCCGTGTGCAGACATGTCAGCACAGTTTAATTCAGCAGCGAGAGAAAAGTTCATGCCCCCTGCGACCCGCAGATCAACTGCTGTTGGCTCTTGACGGTGCTGTCCTCCGCTCTTTATACGAGGCTTTCTGAGCTCCCACACACCTTTTATCCTTTAGAGAGACACCTACACGAAGCACAAACGCAGAATGTGTGCACAAAACTGCACGTTAGGTACATTTGCCCACACAAACATGTGGAGAGCCCTCACCAAAATACATCGAGGTGAATAAAGAGAAAGTAAGGGCAAATGCCAGCACAAGTATTATCGCATTATTACATAATAGGTAACATTACTCGCTTTATTTTCAAACAGCAATATGTAACCTCGGTGCTGTTAAAATGATGCGTCATTTTGTCTCTACATTACATTCTTACAGCTGTATCCATGTACACTAACCACACATACTGTACACATACACAGGGTCTTTGTTCATGCTGTCCTCCCACACAGCTGTCACCGCTCTGCCAGGCAAGGTAGAAAATAGATTGTTCCTGCCTATTATCACAGCCGAGCAACAGTGAGGTGCACTTACTGCTCATCTCCTATTGTAAAACACAACGTTAGGGGGGAAATTGTGGCAGGAAATAACTCAATAAACCATTAGGGGAGATTTTTGGGACCATCTCCAAAGTCTTAATGGAAGTATTCTGCATGAGTGATGACCCGATTTCTACACTGTAATGAAATCTGCAAAAGAAATCTCCATTAGAACTCCAAAGATAGTACAGTTGACATTTTTTTAAGAGTTTGAATGACTTGATCTGTCTGAGATAATATAAACTAAAATGATTTTGGTGAGTGTGGTGAATCTGCCAGCTTTCTGCTCTGCTGCAGCCTTAATACAGGTTGTAAAGACGGGATAAAAACCGTGCAGAGTGCATCTTTAATTCTCACTCTGGAAGCATTTCGGTGGATAAAATGTGCCACAGAATCCTTATTTTACACTTTCCTTCTGATTTTAAAGCCTGGATTGGTGAATAATCTCCTTAATTATTGTTTGTTGTGAGCAGCTGTACCTTATACAGTCGATAAAATCATACATTTCCACTCAACTTGAACTTGACCTCCATGTCCGTCCCAGATGGCGTGTTAATTAGCGGCTGGTGCTGACGAGCTGGAGAGCTTTGAGTGGAGACGGGAAGGCCGGGCTTAGTCACGGGCCGCTGTTTGGTTTAACTGCCGGAGCTCTAATGCATGCATGAGCGCTCAGTGTGCAGAAATGTGCCTCGGTTTGGCCATTAAAACATGCTTTTGTCCTCTCTTCTTCCTACATCTGCTCATTTTTATGTGTGCATTCAATTGAGAGGTGTAAAAGTCTGGAAAAAATCTCCTCTTTACATATTCATTGTAATTGAACGCCATCCCAGCTGGCTTTCCTGTGTTGGTGTTTGACTAATACACCAAATACTCCAGTTTGATAACAAGGCCTGACTAATGAGTCACCGTTAGCTGCTACGCCGCTCCGTAATCACATTCCCCACATCAGCGCGTAGTAAGGTCTCGGTTTCGGTTTCAAGGGCCACAGCTAATCAGCATTGGGTGATTTCCTGTTTGAATGGAAATCCAAAATATTCCCTTTGATTACATGACCTGAGGATGTAATTTCCATTCTGAACTGTAATAAAAAAAAAGGATAATTAAAGAGGTAGTTTAGATTGTGAAGTTGGTGAGCTGAAAACATGCAGTCAAAGGGAAGTTAAACCAATATTTTGTTACAGTTTAAAAAACATCTTCATCGTCTCTCTATGCTGAACACCTTATCTTTTTCCTCCGTGCAGCTTGAGCGGCGCGTCTCCCTTCCTGGGCGACAACAAGCAGGAGACGCTGGCCAACGTGTCGGCCGTCGACTACACGTTCGACGAGGAGTTCTTCAGCAGCACCAGCATCCTGGCCAAAGACTTCATCGCACGGCTCCTCATCAAAGACCCCAAGTATGTCTGATCCAGTATCTGACCATCATCCCTTCCATTCACCACGAATGATTTACTGTTGTCCTGATTACTGTGAATATTAAGGTCCATGAAACATGAGAAAATGGTGAAACATGACCATTATAATTTCCAAAAGTCCTGCATTTCCTCTATGGCCCGACTGGTTTAGGGTGTAATAGTGATGGATGCTTGAATAATTAATCAGTTGTCTAAATTTTTTGGCAGTTCGTTTTACTCTCAGTATACTCATCTTTCAGCATTAGAGTAAACTAATCAGTCAGTTTCACCCGAAGGAAACTGCTTTGAGACTCCTTTTTCTCCGCTTTATTTAAAGACTTAATGAAAATCCCCACCATATCTTTATCCCCCTGAATACATCTGGAAAAAGAGCGTCAACTCAGGACTTCAAATTAGAAAGAGAGCAGCTCTTTTTTATTGCCAGTTAGAATTCAAAGCAGCTTTATAAATTAAAACCTATCTCTATGTTAATTCTGTTATAATTTAATTAAAAGTCATCATTCTTTTTTACTTGGAGATGATTTACTACCTTAACTCACTGGCCGCTCCATTCAGTGTCCCTAATAAAGTGGCTGTGTTGTCTTCTGCTGCTGTTATTTGAGGTTGTTTTTTTTTTTTTCTTTTTTTGCCTTTCTATCTTTTTGAAGCAATCTGATCATTCTGCTCCAGCCTCTGGTATCGACAAACCTTTTTTCTGCTCGCTGGATATTTTGTCTTTCTCTGTAAACTCGACATGGTTGTTAGATCAGCAGTTTGTGAATACTAAGAACAAAAAACATGGCAGGTTCAAAGTCGCTTACACCACCTGTAGCAGCCCTTGGCGTCCTTATAAATTGCAGAGAGTCTCTGATGGGTGTAATAATTTTATTTTACCACTTTCACTCAGGCACTGTGAAAACTTTAAATAAACACACACACAAAAAAAATTACAAACAAAGGCAATTGCACCTCAAAAACACTGCAAAAGTTGATTCATGTAAGTAATTACATACTGAACCATTCGCACCTCGCTCCACTTACCAAGGGATGCAAAACCTGACTGGCTGCTCATCTCATGCTAACAGCTTGAATTGCAGCTATGTGACACGAAAAAAAAAATTCACAAAGCAAAAACCTCTTCATTCATTCCCAGTGCAGGTTCTGGGGCACATACCCACCCCAGAACATGAATGACAATAACAAGGGGACAGTGAAAGCAGCCACTTACACCACCTTTCTTTTCGGTTCTGACGCTCAGTTTGAACTCCAGCAGCTCGTCTCCAACACGTCTACAGGCCTGAATGCATTGAGTTGCTGCTGTGTGATTGGCTTACAACAAGTTTGCCTTAGAGCAGTTGAACTGGTGTACCTAATAAAGTGGCCAGTAAGCGTACAACGGTTAATGTCTCCCTTATTAGCGAGCTGCTGCAGCGAGACAGTGAATGCCTCTGAAAGCGCTCCTCTCCCTGCTGTCTGTTCAGAACAATGGAGCGAGAGCGAGGGGGGCGAACAGCGCTGAATAATTATAGGTGTGGAGTAATTTCATTTAGACAGTATAAAGTTAGAAAAAGGCACGGGTTGCTTTCAACAGACAAGAGGGCGAAAAGAGGGGACTGACTTTACAAACTTCAGCTAATGGGGCTTTAAGAAATCCACCAGCGGGCGCATCAAAAGGGAACGGCTTTTAATTGATCTACATCGTGAGCAGACTTGGATTCACTCAGCTGGCAGGAAGATTAATGACGGTTCCCTTCCAGGAGATGCACATTAATAATGTTCACCATGACACCAGACAGCAGCACGGTCACTCACTGCTGTTAAACTCAGCAGTATGACACTTTTATTCAGGATATGACAACACAAGAAATAATAAATTCAAGATATATGTTCGCAAATGTTTCTCAAGAATTTTCAAACCTCGAAAAATGTGTAATTTTAATTATGGGTATGGAAAAATTGTGGTTTAAGTTGTCACAAATTGACTTCAGATCCATTTTTAAACCATCTCATAACAATATATCGAAGCTCGAAGGGAAAACCTCAAAGAATCCTCACCGGGAGAAGCTGCAATGAAGGCATTTCTCCGTCTGTTGTTATTGTTTTGTTTGCAGCAGGAAATTGCTTACTGCATATTTTAGACACGGGACATGTGACTCTGAAAGTTTAGACACATGAACTCATACCTGTGTACGATACACAGGTCTTTTTAATGTGAATTTTAGTGGAATATCTACCTTCATTTGCAATAATAAGGGAAAAGGGGGAAACCTATAGAATTTAATTTATCATAATTATTCCAATGGATGCTCCCTTCTCTTACCTGAAATGTCTAAAGACTCCCTCACTTTTTGAGTTCACTGTTAGGGTTCAGGTGTGTGTGTGTGTGTGTGTGTGTGTGTGTGTGTGTGTGTGTGTGTGTGTGTGTGCAGCCTCAGTTAAAAACAGGGATGTGGTGTTTATCTGATGTCAGCTGGAGGAAGTGGTGTGTACCCTTCATGGTTATGTTGGCTTTTGTTGAACAAACTGAAACTATTTCTAAACAATACCTTGTTATCTTTTGATTTTCAGTCTTCAGCAGATGTAATAGGGGATGTGGCAGTGAGGGACGAAGTTTCTGTCCATTAACAACAGCTTTTTGACAGCTATTGAATAAAGTTTATTGACATTTAGAGAGTTAATGTTAGTTAATAATAGGTATAATCTGTGTTGCTGACTTAATGTATTAAAACATCTGATTTAAGTATCCTACACATCAAGATAAACGGATCTTATGGGAAATGATAGATGTAATGATTGTTTCCTCAGATATCTCAGTACCTTTTTTGACATGTTGTTGGAGTTTCAAAAGGGAAATGAGATGTTTTTTGTTCATTCTGAAGAATTAGACAGAAAACGTTTTTGAGTCGAAGCTAAATTGCAGAAGAACCCTGAGGCTAAAATACACGTACGAGGCTTCATTTTAAAGGTCACATCTTGTTGCTCTGCAGCTGTGTTTGTTCAGTTTTAACACACAAATGAAACAGCACAACACAAATAAATCCTGGATTTTTACAGTCAAAAATCCATGAGTTCATGGTTAATAATTGTGATCTTACTTGTGATTATGATTTTTTGATACTGAAACAACTTACTTTATATTATTATTTTTTATTATTTATTGACTAATCATTTTATCTGTGTTATTTATAAATTTTCCTTTTTTTAACAATGTGACAAACTGAAATTTTAAACCACAGTTCCAGATGTTAAGTTTCTGTAAGTGATCTTTGAGTTTCATGGTGTATTAGACGCTGAAACAGCAGTTTTCTTAATTTTTATGTATTATCTGTCTGCAGAAAGAGGATGACGATTCAAGACAGCCTCCAGCACCCGTGGATCAAGGTAGGACTCTGCTTTTTTTTTAATCTGACTGATATCTTCTCTGTTTCCTCTGAAATCCTGTTACTTTTAAATGGTTCCCTCCTAAATTTTGTGTTATTAGTTGTAGTGTGCGATTGGCTCAGGGTTAATAAGCTGAATGCTGCCAAACCAAAACGTATTGATCCTGTACCAAATTAAATGCCAAGAAAATTCTCATAAGCTGCTTTTTTTTTCTTGTCTTGTGTTTGTGAAATCAGCCAAAAGACACTCAACAGGCTCTGAGCAGAAAGGAGTCGGCCGTCAACATGGAGAAGTTCAAGAAGTTTGCAGCTCGAAGAAAATGGAAAGTAAGTGCTTGTTTTTGAAACCGTCTCTAATTTGTAACACGCACAAAGCTTCAGGACAAATGACAAAACCTGCCCAGGAACTCATCAAATCCCCAAAAACACTTTACTGCGACAGCTTCTCGCCAAAAACACCTCCTCAGAAGTGGCTTTGATGTCACCACAGTGGCTCCAGGCTCGCCGTAACCATCAGATTTAGCTGCTTCAGCCGTCGTCTCCTTGTCTGTTTTGGTTCGTCACGGCTGACCCAGCATCGCTTCGTAGCCTGAAAGAAATGCTGTCGTGTCTGTCTCTGCCTTGGTGCTCCGGTCAGGCAGCCTGGAGGCTTCTGGATTTCAGTGACCTTGATTTGACTTTGAGCTTATTTATTTCACCATAAAAACTGAAGCCAGAACCAAACGAGGCAGGGCTGCACCAAAAAGTTTAAAGTTCAGAGGTTTCATTCATGATGTTGAACTGGAATCAAGTGATATTTACATATATTTTGCTTTTAATATTTGACTTATTTGTAATAGATTTGCAGCATTGCTACTGTAACAGCAGTAAAAGATACACTGCCAAACAGTTTGATTGACATTCAGGTCTTTAAAGAATGAACAAGTGAATAGAGGAGAAACTTGACGACTTGACATCAACTTGTTCTTCTGGTTCTTCTCATTCATAAACCGCCGTTCTCTCTTCTGTCTTTTCCAGCAATCCGTCCGACTTATCTCCTTATGCAACCGCCTGTCCCGCTCCTTCCTGTCCAGAAGCAACATCAGCGTGGCACGCAGCGACGACACGTTGGTAAGACCTGCTGCAG
>JAOWBC010001486.1:24576799-24590518 GCA_028566105.1 Hypoplectrus providencianus
CCAAAGGCGTGCTGGAGGTGTTCTCGCCCGTCCACAGCGCTCTGTCCACGGCCGACGAACAGGCCACGAAGGCCATCGACATCCAGCACGGCAGCATCCACGGTGAGAGTCGGCGCCGCCTCGCCACGCCGCGCCGCGCCCGCAGCTTCAGCATGGAGCTGCCGGCGCCGTAACGTGCTGCTCCTTTCTCTCCCTCCCTGCAGGCGTCGGGGAGTTCAGCGTGTGGGAGTTCTCAGGAAACCCCGTGTACTACTGCTCCTACGACTACTTTGCAGCCAACGACGCCACAGCGATCCACCTGGTGCTGTTCAGCCTGGAGGAGCCGTACGAGACCCAGCTGAGCCACATCACCTACTGGCTGAACCTGCTGAAGGCCCTCAGCCTGCCCCAGGACAACATCGGTGAGGAGCTCATAGTGGATCAGTCAGAAGATCAGACTTTATATATCCTGTCCTCATTTTTCAGGTTGTTTTACTTTTCTGTGATGCATTTAAGGTAAAACAATTCGGGAGAAATCACTACTTACAGTGTTGAATCTCAGTTATAGATCTCTGTCTTTATATTTCATTTGAATAATGTTGTAAATTAACATAAAGTTTTTGTTTTAGATTTTGGAGGTTCTCACCTGACAACGATGTGTGGGCTACAATTTTACAAACCTTGATCGAAAATTGACTCTAAATTTAAGCAAACATTTACTTATATGTGGCTAAATATGTATCCACTGGGGCGTATATATATATAGTATTTAAATCATTTACTGTGGTAAAGTTAGCCAAACCGCAGGGCAAAAATAAATAAAATAAAAATGTAAAAAAAAAATAAATGAATAAATAAATACATAAATAAAAGAATACATTTCCATATAAATCAAGTAAAAGTAAAATGTAATAAAAACCTGTGTGTGTTTTCCTGTCTCCCTGCAGCCTTCGGGGGTCGGGTCCAGCAGCCGCTCGTGGTCGTCCTCGTGGCGACGCACGCCGACCTCGCCGACGTCCCCCGAGCTTTTTCAGGAGAGTTCAGCTACAACAAGGAGAAAGCTCTGCTCAAAGAAGTCCGCAACAGGTGGGAGATTATTCCCTCTGTGTTATTTTATTTTAATAACTGAGTGTGGCAAAGCATAGGGAAATGGTTTACTGTATATACTACAATTCCCATGAGCCTCAGCGGTGTTTGTTATTATAGAAAATATAGTAAGTTGCAGTTTGAAAAGTCAGGTGTAGATGTCACTTTTTCAGCACACAATTTAATAAACTGGAGCTCTGTGTGTTTATCTCAGTGCTGTGAAAAGTTGTTGTTTTTGTTTGTTTGTTTTTTAAGTGGTTGTGTTTTTGTGTTTTTTTCAGGTTTGGGGTCGACCTGCAGATCAGCGACAAACTGTTTGTGATGGACGCCGGAGCCTCAAACTCCAAAGACGTAAAGCTGCTGAGAAGCCACCTGCAGGAGCTTCGAGCCAACATCATCTCTGTGAGCACACACACACACACACACAGGTTTACACTTTACCTCCAAAATAATCATTTACGTTAATTACTTAACCTTGCTGTCACCTTTAATTTGTGAAGAAAATGTTTTCACTCAGTATTTAAGGACAATTTTGAGGTACTTGTGCAAGCATTAGACTGTCTTTGCAGAATTACTTTGCATGGTAAGCTTTTCACATAAATGCGTGTTTAGAAACTACTGACCGCACAAAAGGATCATTAGAACGAAAGATTATTCTGCTGGAGTTGTGTGAAAGTTTGATATAGAGGCATCGAAGCTCAAGAGGTGAAGTTTTCCCTTAAAAGCAATGAAGAGAATCTAGAAAACAATGTTTCTTCAGTTGAAAGAAGTGAATCTGTCGTTGTATTTGTCTGACGTTCTGCCGTTAACCTCGTGCAGAGCTGCAGCCCCATGACGCTGCTGTCGGAGCGCCTGCTGACCACGCTGCCGTCCTGGAGGAAGCTGAGCGGACCCAACCAGCTGACGTCGTGGCAGCAGTTTGTCAGCGACGTCCAGGAGCACATCAACCCTCTGGTCAGCCAGGATCACCTCCGCTCGCTGGCCCTGCAGCTGCACAGCATGGGGGAGGTGCGTCAGTTTCATCGGCTTCAATTTATAGGAACAGAAAACTGGAATTATGGGAGGAATTAAAAGATGAGCAAGTCATAAGCTTCACAACAAACTCAATGCCTGGATTATAATGCAATATTTAAGGTCTTATTGTGCAATAACAGGAGAGCTAAACTGGAAAAACTAATATTTATAGTTTTATTGATATTTGTCATAAATGTCCTAAAGTCGCATTTCATTTTTTATCCAAAGCAGAAATTAAACCTTCATATTCTTTGAAATGAGCATGCTCAAATAAATTATATTATTACTGTTTATAATTTTAGTTTTAAAGCAGTTGTGAAATTCAATTAAAGCTTCTTGATAAATAAATCTAATTTCTCACCAGCTGACTGTCAGTTCACCAAAACACCACCAGGGAGCGCTGTTTGTTCATAAATAAATAATAAACATTTATTTTCAGCTGTAAACAATTACTCAGAATTCTCTGCACAGGATGTTTCTCATTTTCATTGGAAAACATTTTTGCGGCTCCTTCTTCGTTTTGTTTCATTGTTTGTATGTTTGACCACATTTAATTTTGTTTTTCACATTTGTTATGCACACTCTTTCCTTTCACCTTCTCTGACTGATATTTCCTGTCTCCTTCTCCTTGTTTCCTTTCCTCTTTCCTCCTTCCTCTCCTCACCGCTCCTGCAGATCAACATCATGCAGAGTGAGACGGTGCAGGACGTCGTCCTGCTGGAGCCTCGCTGGCTCTGCAGCAACGTGCTCGGCAAGCTGCTGTCCGTGGAGACGCCCAAGGCCATCCACCACTACAGGGGGCGCTACAGGCTGGAGGAGGTGCAGGCGCTGGCTCCCGAGAGCGATGTGGACGAGCTGCTGCAGATCCTGGACGCCATGGACGTCTGCGCCCGCGATGCCACCAACCCCTCCATGGTGGACGTTCCCGCCCTCATCAAGACCAACGGCCTCCATCACTCCTGGACCGAGGAGGAGGAGGAGGACTCGCTGCTCTACGGCGGGGTGCGGCTCGTCCCTGCCGAGCACCTGACCCCGTTCCCCTGTGGCCTGTTTCACAAACTGCAGGTGAACTTGTGCCGCTGGAGCCACCAGCAGAAGCCCGAGGAGGAGGGCGGGGACGACTTCGACGGAGACATCCACCTGTGGACCAACGGGGCAAAGGTGAGCCAGGGAAGCGTGGAGGCCATGATCCTGCTGGTCAACCACGGCCAGGGTCTGGAGATTCAGGTGCGCGGGCACGACTCTGAGCGGCCCAAGTGCTACACCCTGCTGGACACCATCTGCAGTATAACGGAGAACCTGCTGGCCTCCACGCTGCCCGGACTGCTCACCGCCAAATACTACCTGAGCCCTCAGCAGCTGCGGGAGCACCACGCGCCCATCATGGTCTACCAACCCAAAGACTTCTTCCGCGCTCAAGTCCAGCGGGAGACCTCGCTCACAAACACCATGGGCGGCTACCGAGAGAGCTTCAGCAGCATCCTGTCGTTCGGCTGCGCGGAGGTGTACCAGCAGGGGACGCTGGGCACCGACGTCCACATATCAGACGTGCCGCTGCTGGCGCGCAGGAAGCTGTGCCGCATGCTGGACCCGCCCGATGCTCTGGGCAAAGACTGGTGCCTGCTGGCCATGAACCTGGGCCTCACAGACTTGGTGGCCAAACACAGCAACGGCACTCCGAACGGGACGCCCGAGCTGGACCCGGACCCGGACTCGCAGCAGGCGGCGCTGCAGCCCAGCCCGACGGCGGCGCTGCTGCAGGAGTGGAGCGGGCGGGCGGACAGCACGGTGGGCGTGCTGATGGCCAAACTGAGGGAGCTCGGCCGCAGGGACGCAGCCGACTTCCTGCTCAAAGCTTCTCCTGTTTTCAGGGTCAACATGGAGGCGCTGGCGGGGGCCGCCAACGGCTACCCCCCCACCTGCAACGGCGGCACGTCGTACAACTCCATCAGCTCGGTCATCTCCCGCTGAGCGCCGCTCGCAGCCTGACGGGACTCTGACACAGGACTGTGAGTGAACATGAAGTGCAATCGTTAGCTGCTCGCTCCCGCCCGCTGCGTGAAGCGGCGTGAACCCCATGTTGTGTTTGTGCTCTCTACACCTGTACAGCTGAGCTTTCCTCCCACTATGAATGTTGTGAAAGAGCGGATTGTCCTGAGCTCCAAAGAGGAACCCTGTGCGTTTATTCTGTTCTTAATCTTGTCGTGCTGCTTCTCAATATCCCTCCAACTCCTCCTGCACACTTACGGCTCACTGAAGACAGAAAACCCACTACTTTTAAAGCTCTCATCATCTCTACGGGATAAAAAACAAAAGGCCGCCTCATGTTTGGACCGTCTTCATATCGGAGTGGAAACTGAGGCCGTTTTTACTCGTTCCATCCACCACAGTTACAGATCATTCTCTCCTTGCTCCTGTTTTACTCATGTGACATTCAGGCCGATCAAGCTTAGTGTTTAATAAATTAACAGCATTTGTCAGAGTGCCTTTGTGGCCTTCTACCTCCCTAAAGAGCACAAATAGTCTTATGATTACGAAAAAGAAAAAGTAGTTCTTTCCAAACATTTGGAGAACTGTGCCTTGTTGACACTCAAATTATTTCAATCAAGTCTTAAAAAGGAAAGGGCCATCTCTCAGATAAATAAAGAAAGGAAACAAAAGCTCAGCTCCTGTTACTGTTTCTTTTTACGGGCAAAAAGGCAAAACAGAAAGCTGAATTTAGAGATCCGATTTCTGCTGTTTTGTGTTTGGGAGACGCTGCAGGAGATAAAATATCTCCAGACAGTCGATGTGACGCTCTGTGTAGAAACAGCATCTTTCACGTTTAGTTTGAGGTTTAAACAGATTATCTTGTTGAAGTATTATTTCTTCATTAATCAGTCTTAAATATCTTCACTTTGATTCATTTTTAGTGACACTTTGTTTTTCAGGTCCTGTAATTTCCCTAATAAGTAACTTAGCATGCTAGTACTGAGCAGCTAACTTAGCATCAGTTTATGAACATATCTTTACAAAACAGAGAGAAAAACATGAACATAAATCATCACATAACCAGAAAAACAACTTAAAAAAACAAACAAATAAATGCAGCTTTTATCAATTACGAGTGGACCAACATGAGCTAATTCTAAATTTTATACTCAATTATTTTCATCACTGTTTAATTTGCTCGATATTTCTTGATTAATCAGTTAATTATTTAGTCTCTAAAATGTGAATGTAAGCTGACCTATTCTGCCCAAAGTAAACTTAGAAAAAACCCAAAAAACTTCAACAAACAAAGCAAACTTTACTAAATTATAATATTTTTCTTTACCTGTGAAAAAAGATTTGACAGACGGATGAAATGTTTTTTTCCAGGATTAATTTGTTTTTTCATTTATGAAATAAGGTTGGAAAAATGTTTTGGAAGGTGAAAAACTAAAAAAAAAACAAAAAAAAAACAAAGTGTATATATTGTGTTTTATCAGGTTATGTACCTTGTTTTTAGGATAAATAGGGAAATTTAAACTCACCTTTCAGTCCTGTTCAGATCGTGGTGGTGAACTTCAGCCTCTTGTGGCCAAAATGAGAATTACAACTAAAAACACTTAAAAAATAAATCAAAATTTCATCTTCCAAAACTTTTTTCCAATCTGTTTCATGGATGGAAACAAACTTTATTCCTGTATTCTGGTCAAACCTTTTTGTTTGTTGCCTGTTTTTAAGTCATAATAACAGAAGAGAAAACAATTAAACAAACTTTTTCTCCGTTTGGGCGTCTGCAGTAACAGGATGCACCTTCAGTCTATGTTTTAAAGTTTATAACACCAGATTAGAAGATTGTTCTTTCCAGGAACTTTTCCAAGAGTCACATATCAGCTCATCATGATGGAAATCTGAGCCACACACACAGGGCCTGTAAAACAAGTGATACCATCAATGTTTTCATTTAAAAGTCTGTTTCCTCCATTTCAAGGACCATTTAGCGTTTTTAAACAGAATTAGAAGAGTGTTTTCCTAGAGAGCAGTGTCTTCTAGAGGATCCTTCTTTATTTGCTGTCCAGGGTCACACAAACCTGAGAGACAGAGTTAAATCATGATGGCAGACAGGGTGGAGCTCAGCTGCTGAGTTCCCTTTACTTTGAATAGAAAGTGCCACCAAATCATGACAAAATAAAGTTTTTTTCACTTTTTCTACGAAGCTAAAAGCAAATTTCTGATCTCCAGTAAACACACCTGACTCTGCACCTTCTCAATGCTTCTTCAGCAACAATCAGGTCTCCGTCCACAGTGTCAGGTTTGCACACAGCAGCACCGACGCCGCTTCTAAATTTGAGCTTCTCTCTGTGTCGGCCGCGTGGCTTCACATCTTCTTTCACTTTTCTCTTTTTTTATACCATGAAGCTGCAGCCTGGCTCACTCAGTAAAAAACAGAAGAGAGAAAGGCGTGAGGTTAGTATTGTTGGCTGAAAAAAAAAAAAGACCAAAGGCTGCAGAAATGTTTGTTAATGAGGGTGTTTTATAATATTTGGAAACTAGTCTTTCATTCTTAATATTTGTGGGCCTTTTTCAGGACACAATCGCAGTTTGATAGAGAAAAAAAGATGAGCTCCAGTGCAGTATTTCCTGTCCGCCAGTGTTACGGCCTGTTCAAAGAGATAAAATTCTGTTTCAAATTCTTCCTGGCTATTTCTATCTGGGCCTGTACTTGCCAATCCACACAGCAGAACGTCCAGCTGTGATGTAAATACACCAGTACCTGTTTCCTCATCGTCACTTTTCTGTTCACTTTTTTTTTTTGGCCCAAATATGTTTTATTCCAATCTCAACAAGGCAAAATGAATGTACTCCACATCCCTCCTAAGAATATAGAAACAAGTCAAAGAAACAGTGTAAAAACTGTCCACATGTACACAAAAACTCGCTGGAATTAAACGCCCCAAACCGGTCAAAAACATCACTTTATTTTGTTAAAGCTTTCGTTGATGTTTGCCAATGTCGTGTGCCTAAAACACACTCGTTCATTCCTTATTATTATTATTATTATTATTATTGCCTTGTACAGTATACAAACTGAGAAGTGATGCTTCAGAAAGGGAAGTGAATATTATGTTTTTGTAAAAGCTGGGAATCACTATATTATTATCAACTTTGTCTCTGTTTGGTGTCTTTTTTTTCTTTCTGGGTGGTTCTAACCGAAACAAGAGGATTTTAAAAAAATAAAAGAATTCTGTATGTTTCTGTCTGAGGAAAGATGAACTTTATAGAATATTTCCCGCTCTGAGACTCCGGTCGGACCGCCACATTGCACACATTGTCTTTTTGTCGCTATTTATGTTACGTTCTTTTAGCATGTCTTGGAATGCCATGTTCTTAGTACTTCTGACACTTTATAGTGTAAAACATTTTATAATAAATTCTTTACCTAACCTTCCCGTCTCTGTCCTAATTGAAGACATTTTTCATATATTAAAGAAACTGTAAGAACTTTAACTTTGTGTTGATTCTGTCGCCCCCTGTGGACAAACATGGTACTGTAGCTTTTAGTGGTTATGTAGGATTCATTACTTAAAGTTTAACAAACAAACTTTATTTTAGCCACTGAAAAAAAATTGGATATTGATGTAAAAACTCATTTTAAAGTATGTAAGTTTAAAATTAAACATATCTGTCTACGGCCAATTCAGGATCTGTTTAAAATCTGTTCAAGTATTTTTTTTTTATCTTATTTTATATTATTACTTTTTTTTTTTTTTTTTTGCATATTTGCCTCAGTTTTTCCAAACAGCATTATCTAATCAACCTTGTTTTTTTTCTTTTTTTTTTTTTTTTTATTAATTTCCGCAATCCTAAAAAAAATCTGTTTTTTTCTTATTTTCATTATTTTACCAGATAAAATTAACTCTGTTTCTTAGATTCCAATTATAAACATTGTATGGTTTTAAATTGGGTCTACACCCGAGATTCCTTAAAAAAAAAAAAGGTTTTATTTTATGTGTATTTATGTAAAGTGGAAAATTGGTGCAAAATTACATCATGTAGATACAATGTGTATATGCCGAAAAAAGTTAAAAAAAAAAAAAAAAAAAAAAAAACCAAAAACATTTATTAAGTTTGCATATTTTTTTACTGTTAAACATATAAATATTTTTTTTATGTATTTTTGATTGTTTTGTTGTTGTTTTTGCACTAAATCTCCAGTCTAAATAAATGTAAAACACATTTCCTAATTAAAAGAACTTAACCAAGATTTTTAAAAAAGATAAATATATGATAATAACATTTCCCCTTAGACTCTCTGGTGAATCTGGGACAGTTCAGTTTAGTTTTAATTGTCTTGCACCAGATTCCAGGTTGTTATTCACACGTCTCTGGGCTCATTGTGACCCTCCACCCACTCACTCACATGACGCTGGGTTTGTCTCAACTCGTCTCGGCTGCAGACGGTGTCGACTGTCACTCACAATGTTTGTTCAGAGAGAGAGATAAAGGAGGGGAAGGCATGACGTTTAAAATCACGTGCATCCGATGTTGCCATGCTTTTTTTTTTTTTTTTTTGCAAAACCTGATTTCTGTTGTTGTCGGTTGGATTAAATTCTAAAATGTTTTCAACTTAAATTAGATTATAAATACCTATATTAATATATTAAAATTAAATTAGGAGAATAACCTCATCTATTTTCTGAAACCAAATTTGTTTTTTTCTGTTTTATCAGCTACATTTTACATTTTTATTCGCATTTTCATTTAGTGTCCTTACAATTAATCAAAGAAAATCACATTTTATAAACAGTTTCAATATGAATGTGGGCTCAACCTTTATTTTAACAGCATTACACACATACTATTAATACTGGAGATATACAGAACAGTATTTAATGTCGATTAGTTGAGTTTCAGGTTGAGTTTCATTCTTGTTAGTGTTGCTGGCTTAAAGTGAACTTTTCCAGGCAGCACTAGTTTTTACTGATAACCTATTTAACATACACTTCCTTATTGCTGACTGTAAATACTCACTGCCCTTTCATGAACTGTAAATCCCTTTATCTCTGTCACAAAAACATAATTTGCTTAAAAATTAAAAAAGTTATTTTGATAAATGCTTGCATATTAGGCTAACTTTACGCACGAGTAAATAAGCCTGTTAGCATGCTAAAGTAATGATTCTTCACATTAGCATGCTAATATAAAAATGTAGCATGCTGAAATTCAACATGTTTAAGCTAGAGGACTTAAAGTTAAAGACATATATAAGGAAAATGAATGTTAAAAGTCAAACAGTAAACAATGCCATTTTTTTTGATATAACACAAATTTAATATTATTATTAATGATACATGTTAGCATGATTTTAGCAAGGCGAGATGCTAACATTAGCTAATGTTAGCATTTCCAATTATCTGCATTGAATAACTTCTTTTTTTTTTTTCAAATAAAAGTACAGCATGGCTAACAAAGTCCAGTAAATAAGCATTTTTTTTAATAATAGAAAATTGTAAGACCTTCTATGACCACAATTATACTGATCTAAGTGGTATTTTTGTATTTTACCAAGTCAAGGAGCTAAAGTTAGCTAATGTTCGCTAATATTATATATGGATCAACAGCCTCCTGCTGTAGTGAGGCAGTTATGTGAGAAAAAAACAACAACAACAAAATAACATGTCAGACCGATAGTGACCCCAGTGTGCATACGTGTGTGTCTGCTCAGGTCTTGTAACCTTTGTGTGTGTGTGGATGTGAAGACCAGACCATCCGCTGATAACCTTTTCTAGTTTTCTCTCAGCTCGCGTCCTAATCTGAGGAATGTTTAAATGATACGTTAGCGGTTGACAGAGTTCATCACCCGTCTGTTACAGTGAAGATAAACTCAATATTCATCAAGTCACAGAAAAACAACAGGAAACTATTTAACTACACAAACATGTTGACAAAGGTTTTTAGATTGTGAGCTTGCACCTTTTAGCTTAGCTTAGCTTATTGTAGCTAAACTTAGCTTAGCTTATCTTAGCTTAGCATCCTAAAGGGACGTTGGCTCAAGTTTTGTGATATTAAAAAAAAACTGTTGGATATTTGGGGGTTTGGGAGATTGTATAATAGTTTAAAGTCAATGCCATGTTTGTAAAAAAAAACTAAAAAAAAAAAAACCAATATATAAAACTAATTAATTTTAACCCTGGGTCAAAATTGGGGTCAAATTGTCCCATTTAAAGCTTATAAAATTTTAAAGATTTTTTTTCACTATAAAAAGACTTCTGCTTGGCTTTAAGTCTAATCAACATGAAATTCACCCCAAAAAAAATCAATGCCATGGAAAACTATTTTTATGTCTTTCCAATACACGTAAAGTTTATTAACATTTATTTATTATGAAAAACAAGTGAGTTATCCTTCTGTTATCCTACCTAACAAACACTGTACTAAATATTGATTGTGATGGAGTTTAGAATGAGATATAAACAAATTTTTATTGGGATTTTTTTTTTGTTTGTTTGTTTTTTTGGGGGGGATAATTAAACATTATTGCTGCTCTTGAAAAACGAACATAATAGGAGGATTAAGTTGGAGCCAGTAGCCAGTTATCATAGTTTAGCATAAAGGATAGAAACAGCTAAATATATTTACATTTCTGAACTTTAAAAACACTTTTAGAATATTAACCACTCGTACTGCTGAAAACAGGGTTTGTAAGTACGTGAATAACTAAATTAATCATTTATTTGGAAATCAAACAACTAATCCATAATGCATAGATAAAACTTTATACTTAAAAAAATCACAATTGTTGTTCTATATAAAAAATAGACTATGAAAATTGATTCCACCTCAACTTAACTGTACTTAATTACCATTAAGTACAGTTAAGTTTCCCTCTATATATTTAGATTTTTATTTTTAACCAAGTATTTTTAGTGTGGCTCTATAATTTTTTCTTCTAAATACCTCCTCCAACACTGACATACTGAGACATGATTCATGAGTGTGTAATGCATCTCATCTTCATGTGGTCACTCACAGGATGCATGAGGTTCCAAAACTGTCCTTGGCATCCTACTTCGCTTTACAGTAAGCTAACCAAAAAGAAAGAAGAAAAAAGTAATTTCCCTGCACTTGCAGAAATCAGACAGCACACTGCGTCCTCAGCAGCTGATGTGTGACTGGATCATGTTGCTCAAGCAGCGCGACACATGACAGTGTTTGACTGAGCACTTCCTGTGTGAGGTTTTTCAGTCACCTGAAACTAAATCACTGCAGTCGGACTTCCCTGCTGAGTAATTCTCATCAAGGCCTGGATGTAATTATATTCACTGCTTCAATATCAGTTTAAACCTCTACCCTGCAATTTAAATGTTTATTCTATTTGAGAGATCGTCATAAATGTGCCATTTATTGTTGAAATAAACAGTAAAAACAGAAATTATCGTCAGAATGTTTCTGTTAGAAAAAGTAGCTAATATGAAGCTTACAATTGTGATATTTCTGTCACAATCACTTTATTCTAAAGTCTAAAAAATAAGCTATTTTGGAATAGCTAAATCCTTTCAAAACATTTAATTTTACACTAAGCTGAGAGCTATTGCATGAAGAGACACAATTCTGTTTTTCCTATATTTGTGATACTTGTAGGAACTTGGATGTACAGGCATAAATATAAAATACATTTTATTAAATTTAAAAAAATATGAAAAATTGTACTTTTTTTCAATGATTTATTTTTATTTTATTTTATTTGTCATTATAACTATATTTCCGCAAAACACATTTTTGAGTTGTATCTACCTACATGTTTGGTATTGTTAACATCATTCTAACTGATGCATTAATATAAAACAACATTTTTATGTTGCTGCGGGGTGAGTTGGAGTCAATTTGGCTGCTTTGTTTATTATGAAGAAATAAAATGTGTAATAAATCATAATATTTTCTCATCTGATCATAGGTTTATGTGAGCAAAGTGGCTTTCAGATAAATGTAGTGGAGTATTTCCTTCTCAAATGTAGTCGAGTAAAAGAATAAATTAATCTTTAAAGTATTTACAGTTGTGAAACATTGTGAAACCATCCAAAAACACAAAGGTTTGAATCCTAAATGCATCTAAGCGCCTCTGTCTGTTCAGTCTCACAGTCTTATCAATCACATGAGCATAGACTCTGATTAACTCAGACTTTGTTCCAGCAAAGTTCCTGCTGGTCCTGCTGCGACACGTCCACAGCAAAACACTGGACATCAATGACGATATATAATATATAATATATAATGACCTGCTGTGTCCTTTTCTGGGCCGTGACGTGGAGGAGGGACGCCATGATGTCACTGACAGGCTTCACAGGAGGCCGAACCAAACAGAGTGATTCGGTAAACTGTGAGATAATTTGATGCTGTACCTATTTCTTTGCATTTTTCAGTAACATTTTGCAGGTAATGTTAAATTATAACATTTAATTTTTCCTAGTAATTGGGTTTACAAAGTGAGTCTGATCTTTGAGCTCCCTTTAAGCACTTATTAAGTCAATACAGATGTATTAAAATAAAAAATAAATAAATTAAAAAGGAGGAGCTATAAACTGAATGTTTGAGCTGAAATATCTGAAATGCTTGTTTGTTGTGTAACATTTCGTAGACTGCAGTCCCCGGGCGGTTAGTTAATCAGTGTGTTGACATGCAAAACAAAAAGTTTATAAAAGGAATCAAGCTACACTTTAATATGTGGATGTAATGTATGGAATTATTTTGGATGTTAAGTACATTTATTGTGGTTTTCTTTCATTTCTACACTCACAGAAAACCTCTTCTCTCTTTTCTGACAGAAGCGACTAGAATCCAAAATGTTGCATGACAACAAACAGCTGGATTTAAAAACGATAACATTCATGATGCCTCTCCACCTGTTTCCCATTTTGCTACAATTCTCCAGGTTTTTAAGAGAGAGAGAGCTTAAAAACATCCAACAACACAAAATACACAGAGGACTGCAGTAACTTTAACATGCTTTTCCTGTTATTATTACATCTTAATGCTGTGGTTAAGGAATTATTGGGTGTAAGAACTAAAAACCTTTGGTCAGGGTCAGAGAAAAATGCCATCTTCACATTGATCACCTGCAGAGCTAAGGGGACGTTGCAACAATGACCTGATGTCCTCTGCACACAGAAATTCCTACAACACCCAGACTTCTCCTTGCCTAATCTTTAATTATGTCAGTTTTTTAAGAATTCACTTGTTCTCCGGCATTTCAGTTAGTTACCATCACTCTATGGAGTAAAAACGATCACCAGATCCTCACAAAAGCTGAATTCCTTGTGCTTCCTGATTAGTTTGTCCTCCTCTGCTTCATGTCTCACACCATGTCTTACCCACTTCCTCATGCTCACGTCTTTTTACTGTCACGGCAAAACTTTGACTGTATGAAATCTTTGTCTTGCACGCATGTTAAAAAAAAAAATTAACCCCTGTAACGCTTGCACATGCCAAAGAAGTGTAATTTCAGCAAGAGCAATCTAGCTGGGAAAATCAGGTTTGTCCAGCTGCGTAAACTCTGATTATGGAAACCAAATTACTGCAGAAAGTCGACACTGTCCTGATTACCTAAATGTGTGTGTGTGTGTGTGTGTGTGTGTGGGGGGGGGGGGGGGGGGGAAACATTTAAAAAATATAAAA
>JAOWBC010001486.1:24765849-24781861 GCA_028566105.1 Hypoplectrus providencianus
TGATGTACAAAAACACAAACCTACAGCACTTTATTACACTTTTCTTTTCTTCTTTTTGTTGATGTAGACATGACAAAGCCAAACAGTACAAATACAAATACCTTTGACTGTAAAAACTCAATTTTACAGACTTAACTCACAGTGAGTGTGTTGGCATGTTGATGATTTTTAATAATTGCCTGGTGCAAAAGAAAGAAAGAAAACACTGTGCAACTTTTTTCTTTGGTGTGGAATGAATCCACTGCCTCCTACCAGGCTCCGCCTCTTTCCAAAACCAAAAAATGAATTCCAGTAAGTCAGAATGTGTCAAACACGGACAATTTCTGCTTGTGAGCTACATGTGTGAAAGGGCAACTCTAGACAATGGGCCTCAGTACCTTTTTTCATTTATAGTCAATTATAATTTATCTATAATGTATATATCTAATGATGCATAAGATCCATTGGTGAAAACTCCTTAGGTTGGAGATGCATGACAACTGCAGATCTGGACCACTTGTTATTGTCTTTGTATCAATTAAAAAAATCTAAAGTACGAGAAACATAGTGAATGAATTCTCCTGAATCCCTCACACAGCCCACTTTGGAGTTGTCGTTGCATGGGACCTTTTGTGTTTCGAATCGTGTCAGAAGCAGAGGTGTGTGTGACTTTCTTGCTTTTAGCCTCCTAAATTAGCAATTTTACCCTTTGTCGGTTGCATTTGTTTTCATCGTTAATTATTTCTTGTACTTTATTCTGAGCAGAAAATCAGCTTTAGTCTCTGCAGCATGTCATCTTTTTGTCATCTTAACATTTTCCAGAATAGTCTTATTATGATGTGCAGCTTCTGGTGGCTGAAGTACTCGGAGGAAAGTCCATCTTCTCATTTCCCACAGGGATGAACTGTTAAAGGAGGCAGACGATGAGCTTCTCCTCCCTGTAAAGTGTGTTAGTGAGATGGCTCGAGGGTGGTCTCTGGAGGGCCCAGGTCCTTGTAAAGACGAGGACCTCCCCATCTGTACGCCACCCTCTCTGGGTCTGTGGGGCCCGGATCTCTTTCAGCTTGATGACCCACCCAGCTGGAGCTCCCAAACGCTCGTTGTGTTAACATTTAGTCCCATGGAAAGTCCACAGGGAGATATATTCTCATTAGGTCACCGCCTCGCCTCAGATTCACTTAGGGGCTCACATATGATAGGTCGTTTTAGGTTCAAAGAAACATTTTGTCATTTTAAATCTTGTTAACGTCCACCTGAACAATTTAAAACCAATATTCCCTCTTTTTTTTATTATATAATAAAAGTAAAAAGGCAACGCAATGAAAAGATAAATTATATGGAACAAAACACAGACAAATAATAAAAACTGAACAGATGAGCTAGAGAAGTAGTAAAATGTCTTTATTAAAAAAATAAATAGTTTAAGTTGCATTAATGGACTCGGAGGCTAAATCGAATCGAAACACAGCTTCAGGGCCCCAGTGGTGGGTAAAATAAGATGCAGTACTCTTCCAGTGAAGAAACCTCGATGAAGTGCTCTCTTTGATGCCCTTTCAGTGGAGAAAACCAGATGCAATACACTTGTTGGTGCCCTGAAATGAAGAACACATGACGCAGTGCCAAACAGACTGCTCGACATGCTAGAAAACCTTTTTCATGCTGGTTCCTTTTTATTTTGTTGCCCCTCGCCACCAATACTCTGAGCACGCCACCGTGACAACCATGTTCATGCACAGATGCAGCCTAAACTACTTAATAAAAGTTAATAGTAAATAATAACAAAATGTAAGTACAAAACATGAGAGAAAGTTTAGACAAAAAGCTGTTTGAGCACCATTCAACTAAACCTTTACAACCAAATTCAAATCTGATGACAAAGTTCCATCAGAATGAAATCTAAATCGTTGTTTCCCTGCAGATGTGATATAAAACCCTTCCTCCACATATTCTCTCTCCTCCTTGCTCTCAGCCTCACATACTTTCCAGTGGGACTCCCTGAGGTGCCCAGCAGGGTTCCACAGATCTGACCAGTATGAGCTAATGGTAACCAGACCTCGTCTCTCCCCTCCTCACCCTTTCCCTCTCTCCTCTCTGTGTCACACTGTCAGTCGTGCTCATCCCTCATCTTTCTGTCTCAATCCACCCATCCATCTTTCTCCACCTCTCTACTACATTCACGGCTCTTACAGAAGAGGTAAATGTATTTCTTCTTTGTCTCTGTCCGGTCGAGAAGCTGTTTCTTGAGTTCACACATCACCTGTTGCTCAAATGTTTGGCCTTTTTTATGTTATGAGCTGTGGCTTAGAGGATTATGAATCTTGGCTGTCCTGTGAGAGTTCAGAATCAGGAATTGAATATGTTTCCTTTTATTTAACAGCTTGGATGAATTGAATCATGAAGACACACATATTACCACTGCAATACAAACAGTAAATGTGGGTGTTTTTGGACATGTTGTTTTCTGTTTTGTTTTTTCCGACAAGCTTTTCTCCTGCAGATCTTTAAAAAGTGCAGAGAAAATGGTTAAAGGAAACACAACTATTGTTAGTCGAGGTCCATTTATTAGCCCTTAGGAGTAAATTAATGAAGATTGTTACCTGCGGGACAGAAATGATCTTCTACTGCAGCCCTATTTATTTATTTTTTTCAATTATATTTTATTAGCTTTTACATGAACAAACCAGCAAGCAAAAACAAAAATAGTCCACTCATGTCCTGCCAAATATATAAAAGAATAATGCACAAGGCTTACATCAGCACACTTTAGGATCGTCATATATTATTATTTGCATTAGAGTCATTCAAGGAGAAGAGGTTAAACAATCTGTGACTCATTTGTGATGAAAAGTTGCATGTGGCCTTTCTGCAAGAGGTTAACCAGATCATCAGGAAGACAGTCAAGGAGGGGCTGCCATATATTATAGAAAATATTGTTGTTTCCCTGGAACAGAATACATCGCCTCGCTAGAAGCAGTAACTTATACAATACAGTCAACTGTCCAGCTGATAAAGAGAGCTGTCTCTATATTTAGTAGAAACAAGTAGCCCTATTTCTAAAAGTGATAATATTGGATGTTGAAGCCTGTCACTGTACCCTCTGAGGCTAATCGCTGGTGTGCCCCAAAAGGAAAATATTCAGCACATTATTTCTAAGAGTGTCATATTTGTATGTGTGATGCTCTGCTGCAGCAGTTCCTCCAGGTTTAGTCACCTGCTGAGACGAGTGTCCCACAGGATATCGTTCCACAGTTGAAACCAGAGGGGTCCTGCTGAGCGCCGATGCTTTTAAACCTCCTCAAACATTTAACTCCTTTAAGTCTGCACCAGCCCATTGGGGTAATCCGCCAGGAGACGATGTAAAAGAAGGCCTGAAATGGAGAGGAAAACAAACATGAACAGTGCAGGGATTATCAGACCTCTGAGTCACTTTATACTGCAGAGAGATGGAGACAGATAGGAGCTTGTATGCAAATTTAATGCAGGGATTCAAGTCTGTGTGTTTGTGTGTGTTACGGTTATCAAGCTTTTTTTTTTTTTTTTTTGCGCATTTATTCCTGTCGGGTACCTCTCTGGTTGTGTAGACTCTCTCCCAGCATGCACTGGGCTGGAAGCAGCAAATCATCTTGGTTGTGTTGCAGGTTAATTACTTCAATATTAAGCTATGGTGGGCAGTGTTGTGAACTTTTAAAATCTATGCAATGCAGATTACTAAGTACATGATTACATAGAAAAGTCAAGTGAAATCGGGTGTCCTTATGCTTAAATTAACCTTGAGAAGTTTATTTTTATGAGATTTTATTGATTTTTTTTTTAAATACAAAAGACACATTTCTGATGGTGTCCCAGCTGAGACGATATAAAACCAGAGTGTCACTGTAAGACTGAACTGGCTCTGTCCCTGTGTGACCCCGTCGGCCTGCCAGTTTCTTTAACCCACCATCCTCTTTCAGTGGTGTTGTGTATCGCTTACCCTCTGAGCGTGTGTGTGTGTGTGTGTGTGTCTGAGACACAAACCTTCCTGCTACTCTGCAGCTCACTTCAAGCTGCGTCCACCAGCTGCAAAGTAAACACTGCTGACCGGACGCACGCAGCCCCGGCAGGTCAGTGAATCACTTGCGGCGCTGCAGCGGCCTGCTGGGAAACTGGAGGAACCGCTGCAGACGCACGGTGCTTCAGTTCCCTCTGCAGAGGTTAGGAGAAGAAGAATGCATCTATGGAGAAGAAAACTTTGTCATACCAGATGGTTTGATAAATGTTTTAATTCCAAGAGGAGAAATTCAGAGTGGCAGCAGTGTAGAGATACCTGGAGTCTGTTTTTTGAAAAAACAAAACAAAACATTAGATTAGACCAAATTAATTTCCTCTGGGGAATTGATAATACATTTTTGCATTTTTATTGTTTTTAAATTTTGATTTCTGATTTGTTAAATTAGAAAAATAAAATAGCAGCATCAGGAAATTTTTGATTGGGTTTAAACATTTTTTTCAATTTCAATGGCCATAATTGCAGTTAGAAATATACTGCATTAAGGTCAGGAGTCATTCATTACAAAAAAAAATGAAAAAATACTTTAAAAATAAGCTTTGGAGCAGAGCTGTGCAGAGTTCAGTGCTGGGTGGATTCTGAACCACATCTGAAGTCAGTTGAATAGCGCCACAGCTAATATTTTTAGCCCGGAGAAAGCTGGCTACACGATTAAAACAGTCCTGAATTCGCTGACCACTGAATAAAAACTGTAAAACCATCTTTAGAATAGTAAAAAAATAAAATAGCGATTGTTAAAATACTCTTAAGAGAACCGTGCCAGGAGCCGTGCGGCGGAGAAAATAGGCCCGGACGTGACCAAACAAGATACATTTCCATCCGACACATGTGTCCCTGCAACCCTACATAAAAGAAAGGTGTAAGTCAATGTGCATGACCTTGCATAAACACTTGCCATAAAAGTTAACACAGAGGATTTGAAGTGCTGCAGCTCCTTGATGTGGGCTCGCTGATGACCTGCACAGATCTGGTCCTCTTGGCAGAGGCCAGCTGCTCCTAGAGGGCTACTTCAAATCATCGGCCTCGGCAAGTATGACGCAGCTATTTCCGTGCAGGCAGGTTACAATAGGAACAGGAATGCTCGCAAAGCCGTAAAAAACAGAAAACGGGATCTGGAATCTAGATTGGAACATATAAAGCAGCGCATTAATCTCTGCTGGAGGTTTTCCTTTAGTGCTCGGAGAGAGTGACGGCCGCCGATGACCTCTGCATCTGTCCGCCTCGGCGTTTAACGAGCTGCCCCGACCCCTCGCCTCCTCTCATTGGCTCCTCGGGTGAGAGTGAGGAGTCGGTGAAGGTCGGTGCTTGAATAAGTACGTAGATCATTAAGTAAAGTACTTACACAGCGATGCAAAATACTTCTCTGTGAGTAAAGTCCTGGACAAAAGGTCATCAGCCTCGAAATGAATGTACAAGATCTGCAGACCAACATATTTCATTATGTATTGTTGTGACATTTCAATTAGCATTCTAACATCTTTTTTTATTGTTTTTTTTTTCATGTTTGACTTGTCCTTTTAAATAATTATGCCCTTCTTCTTCATCAATCATTTCCAGCCTTCAAACATCAGTGTTTTCATGGGCTTAAGGCTTCTATATGGACCCAACACCAATTTTATTTCTCACAGAGTGTAAAGAACACATCTGTGACAGCATAGAACAAAGCAACTAATTTTTCTGATTATTTCGACTCTCCATGAATGCAGCACAAATGCTGATTTGGATCAACTCCAAAATGTGTTCTTCCTTTGCTTCATACTTATATCAGGTTTCATCAAAATGGAGCCAGTTGTTGTTCTGTAATCCTGCTGACAAACAAACAAACAAACAAACAATCAAACCCTATCAAAATTATACCGTAGCATCCCTGTATGGAGGTGATAATAACAATAAACTTTTTTTCTTTGGGGCTTTTCAACACAGAGTTCTTCACATATCTAAACCAGGATGCAAAATTGTAAGTGCTGCAATGAGGCAAAAAAAATAATCTGACAATTAAAAATAGAATAGAATCAAAAACAGTAGCCCAAAAGTAAAAGTACTTGCTCTAAAAAAATCTCTGTTTTTTTGTATCTTGAAATATTAGCTATACAATGCATATTGTTTATATTGGTGGAGAAAGTATTCCCATGAGTAAAAGTAATAATATCAGTGTGAAATTATTCAACTACAATTAAAAGTCCTGCATTCAAAACTTACTAAATTAAAAGTGCCACAGCATCAAATTGTACTTCAAGTATTGAAGGTGAAAGTACTTGTGCTGAAGGGACCCATTCAGATTAATTTATATATTCCAAATATGTATTATTGCATAATTAGCATCATTTTACTGTCATCAAAGATGGGCTAATATTAACTACTTAAAGATAAAGATAAAGTTACAGAAAATGGAAATACTCAAGGAAAGTACTCATAATTCAAAATTGAACTTAACTTAAACTAATTAGTATTAATTGGACAAATAAATTTACATTACACCACTGACTGTTTCACAAGTTGGTCACATGTTTTGGTGTAAAACTAGTTAGATAAGGACAATATTCCTCTCTGAAATGCATTGCAATAGAATAAAACGGGAGCATACTTAAAGTACAACCGTCTGATAAAATGGACTTTACATCGGGTACTCGAGTAGATGTAGTCAGTTACTCTGCAGCCTGGTGGGGTGTGGGCGGGTGAGGCAGGATGAAAGCCTATAAAGGATGTAGGGTGATGTGATCTACTGAACTAATCTTGTTCTCGGATACACAAGCCCTGAAGCTTTGAATAAATCAGAGGAGGCTCCCCTCGGCCCTCCCTCCTTCTCCCTCTCAAGTCTTTTTTTTCTTTTCCTCCTCTCTTTTTATTCCAGGATCCCACATGTGCCCAATATATCACTTAGACTGTATCACCTTCTCCCTTTGTTTATCATCTCCTTGGATAACCATGTGGAATCCCCATCTCATCCCCTTTGCCTTGTCTCCAGGATTTCCAAACGTATTTTACAAGCCACCAGTTACTGAGCCTAATGGTTTGCAGCAGCAGAGCTGGTAGCGCACATGATATCTTGAATGTAACAATCAAAGAGGCATGCAAGATTTCGGTATTTCCGCTGGCTTACAGATGTGCTGCCGGCTTCCAGCTCCAGAAGCTGTAATCTAAGTTAAAGACATGGAGGGAGGAAAGGAAAAAAAAGAACTTCAAACAGGCGAAACATCTTATTGCCATGTGTTAGTATCACAGATAAACACGATAAGGGAGCGCGTGAACAGGGCGTCTTTCACCTCGGCCGCCTGCTGTGAAGCAAAGAAAACAGATTAGATAGAGGATAGCGAATCATGGATAAACAATTTGTCAGAAATAACAAAATGATTCATGAGCTTCACAGGGCTCAGTGGAAAGAAATGCCCAGATGTTCCCGTATGTGCAATTTCAGCCTTCTTTGGAGGCTTTAATCAATATTTTCAGCATAAAAATATATAATCAATGTGAGAATCATAGTGGATCTGCAGGTTTCCTCGGCTTTATGGTGAGTTTTAGCTTGTTGTTTCACTGTCTGGCCCAAAACTTTACTGTACTAAATCCGCTCTTAAGTGCTCTTATGGCGCTGTTTTTAGATTTAAAATAATCTTAAATAAAAACAAGGGAAGAGCTGGAACCATTCTTTCCTCTTATGTAGAAATATTTATTTATATAGTTCAACAACCTTTATGTGTCTGCTATCATAGATCACTTAAAATTAAACCGAAAGTTAGAAACTTCCTGGTGTTCTAAAAAACACTTTAAAAAACACACCGGCTAACACAACAAAATAATATTTAGTCAAGTAGCTTTTAATGTTAATATCATAAAAAAGGGTGAGATCCGATCATAGATTAAAAAGTAATGATATTAATAATGAAACTTCCTTAAATTAAGAGCAAAGTGCCAGAGGCTCAGGGTTTGGTGCTCTCTGTGGCCCCCTGGTGGCCGGCTGGTAATTGGTCCTGTGCCTCTGGTGCAGCATGTGTCTTTAATCTGCAGCACGCTGTATCCTCTCTCTGTGCTGATTTCTTTCACATGGTGCTGCAGAATCTGAACGATACAAGACAGACCTGACAGACGGTTTTCATTAAATTATTTAAATCACACTGACGTGAAAAATCAATCATGTATTTTAAAATTACGCTAAAATGCACAATAAACAGAACCTCTGGACCTTTTATTGACCTGGAAGTGGAAGATATTTAGTGGTGATTTCACAGTTTTTTTCCCTCCCGCCAAACATCCTGTTCCAACAGGAAGTACACCAAATTAAGAGCACCACATGTTTTCAAAATGCTGCTTTTATTGTAACATTGACTATTTTCAGCTCCATTTTATCAAACAAATAACAATAAATAATCCAGTTGGTTTTTCGACTTGTTTGTTTTGTAACAATCTGAGTCTTAATATTTATTTTCCTATTTGAAAACATCAGCAATGGAAGAAGTATTCCTTCATCTTTAGGCCTTTACTGGGGAGCCACACAGTGGATTACTTCTATGCATGTGATTGAACAGTGTCCTGCATAAAAATAGTCTTCTTGAAAGAGGCAGACTTTTTCTTGTATCACTGCTTGAGGAAAGTGTCTTATAAAAACTGGCAGTAGGTTTGGGAGTTGATTTTAAGTCCATCTTCAACCCGAAAAGGTCCAACTAGCTTTAATAATACCAGCCCATACCAGGACGCCGCCTCCACCTCGCTGGCATCTGATTCGAGGTGGATGGGCCCGTTACTGATCCAGCCTTGGGTCCATCCATCTGGTCTGTCAAGAGTCACTCTCATCTCATCAGTCCATAATCCCTTTGAAAATCTGTCTTCAGATATTTCCTGGCCCAGTCTTGACGTTCCAGTTTATGTGTTTTGTTCAGTGGTCGTTGGGTTTCAGCCTCCCTTACCTTGGCCATGTCTCTGAGCACTGATCACATGTCTGGGCACTACAGGTGGGTTGTTGTTCTGGAATATGAAAGCACTGGAGGATAATGGGTCCCTGGTAGCTTCACGTTTGAGTCTTCTCAAATCTTCGGCAGTTAATTTGCACCTTTTTTTTCTCAACGCCTTTCTTGCAACGCTGTTGACTATTTGCAACAAAAGATTTGATGGTTCTGTTTGCAATTTAAAGAGTGCTGCATCCCTCTCAAAGACTTTATAAGTCTTGATTTTTCTGCCCATTTTGCCTGAGGAAAAGAAGTTTCCCTTATAATTATGCACACCTTGATATAGGGTGTTGATCTCCTTAGATGAGTAAAAGTATAACGTCACCCAAGTAAAGTACTTTAAAATTGTAACTTATAACAGTACTTGAGTCCATGTACGAGACACAAGAAGTCAGACAATACTAAAGTAAACAAACTTGTCCTTATTTCCATTGCACCCTAAAACTACAGTGAGTAACAAGGGTCAAAACTGTGCCAGGAAATTTTTGCATCTTTGCAAAACCTGACAGACATCTTTCATCTATAACTGATTAGGAAAATGTCCACAACTACCATAAATAAGATCCAGGTTGTAAAGTAAGAGAAAATATAGAAATATTTCAAGTAAAAGATGGCATAGGAAGTCGTCTCAGCTTTGCCACAGCAGCTCGACGAGGATCCAAGTGGAGAAATCGGTGTAGTAAAAATTCATCATTTGTGTCAGTAAATCATGGAGCTCAAAGGGAGCTGGATCTGAGTTTGGCCTGATCTCAGCTGCTCAGTGGAAACCTGAAGGGTCAGTTTGACTCTCTGCCAGTCCTGACAGATAAATATGCTTTGTGCTTCCAACGTCTCTTCTACATAAAGAGATCTCTCACCGCTCTATGAATCTTTAATGCTCTTCTCAAAAGCCTTAAGTAAGTTACATTCTGGCGGGTGGAAAACAGGCCTTTTTTAAAGACCTGAGCTGAGCTGTTTTTTTGCTGCACATCAAATTAAAATGAACTAAATCCACATCAGGGGATCAAATTATAACAGAAAAAAACGTTACAGAGCAAAACCTGAAGACAGCAATGGTTGTTTCCAAGGTTTTAGTCTTTTAGCTGCTAAAAAAGTACTTGTAAAGCATCTTCAAAGTGCTGGCAAGCTGTAAAAAAAGAAACAAATGCAGATACAATTTAAAAAGTATGAAATTAAAGATGAATAAAAGCAGCCAAAGTTCAACCAAAGAGTGATTTTTCCCTCTCGGATGCTTTAATTAGCATATGTTTAAAGAGCCCCTGAGACACTAAACTATGCAGCATTTCACACGAAACTCAAACTTGTAGATTTCTTGTGCAGTTTGGGAACCGTTGACTTAATACACAGGTGCAACAGTTGAAACAATAAGCAACATGTGTTTTCATGATCAGTTATTCAAATTCACTTTCTGATGATTGACAGTGGAAGAGGCAGTTTTCTCACCGACGTCAGTCAGTGAATGCATCGTTCACACGCTGGAGCTGCAAATCTTTTCTTTATTAAGAGGAAATGTAGAAAAGCACTGAAGCCTCCAGAGAAAAGTGAGAAAGTTTTAACTCGATAGTTTTTTCTCTTGTATTTGTGACTTTAGAATGGGTAATAAAAAAAAGGTGATGTGTTCAGTGACTGGTTGATGTTTGTTACATTTCACTCTCAGTTTGTAAAGTTTGGTTTGGAAACTGCTGTTCAGATTTAAGAATAAGAAGTATGTGCGAAGATTCAGCAACTAATATCAAGCTTTGGATCAAAAAGTGGATTAAAAGTGACTTAAAAAATGGTAAAACCTGTTTGTCATGTCAGGAAGATCACTGTGTTAACTCTGCAAAGTAGATTGACAGCTTGTTTATTTGTCTTGCTGTCTTTTTTCAGTCAAAAGAACAAACATCGAGCTGCAGACTGAAGCTTTTTTTTGCGTTAATTTCTGTGTGCATGCGTTTTTTTGTTGAATTTACCCCGTTAAAAAAACCTTTCCTCATCTGATGTGAGGACAGAGGTGGTCCAACGTGATACTCACCAAAGTCTTTCAAGGTATAAAATGAAAGTTTAATTGAATTGTTGGATTCGAAACGAGTATTCAGACATCAGACTGAAGTAAAATGCCTCTCTGAACTGTTCCACACTTCTTAACTTACTTCATGGTACTCTAACTTCATATTAGAGCAAATTAGTAATAGAGTATTGTTGACAGATTCTCTGTGATCATCTGTTCGTTTGACAGATGAGTCAAAACAACAAGAGGAGGTGCAGAAGGAGTCAAAGATGAGAGGAAGGAGGTCACACACACTCCTGGGCAGAATATGGAGTGCTAATGGAAGCAGGAAACGCATATTAATTTTAATACTTCACACGCAAATACTTCTGTACTCTCCCAGCGGCTTGTGTTACTGAACGCTCAGAAGACAAAAGCCCAGCGCGGCTCAGGTTTCTGACCCCAGCAGACCCTGACCCTCCTCTGGCTGACTGCACGGGGAGCCGAGCAGAGCTGTGATTGGTTAAAACACCGGCGTGCTGCTCCCGGGGGAAGACTTGAGCCCTGACTTTATGGAGACCAAGTGATGTGGACTCCTCTCGCGAGAGTGCAGCCGGCGGCCCGCGGGCGCTGCCGTGTCGTGCCTCGACACTCTCGCTGTTTTGGGGGCAAACAGAGAGCGATGGTGGGTGTGTGCACAGCGACCTGCACGACCTGTGTGGGGACTTTCCATGAAATTTGGCTACTTTGAGACTTGTTTCCACGAGACAAGCATTTTCTTGTTATGGTGGAAAAATGGACAAGCTGTGTGTTGGTATTCCAAACAGCATGTGTCACATCAGATGCTGAGTGTGGAGCCGGATGCACGAGAGCTTCTTAAAGTTTATTTCCTAAGCAACTTTCACCTGCACAACTAGATAGAGGAGGGTCTTTAAAACATATAAAAAATACTCTCTTCAACCTGTTCATTCACCAAAGCTTTCATAATGCAAAAAGTAGACATTATTTGGACATTAAAAGTCAACATTTCAAATAGAAAATCCAACCAACCAAAATCAGATATGAGGAAATTAACAAACCTTAAGGAAAACTAATCTGACACTGACATTTATATATGCTTTTTGAAAATATATATTTAATTTAAGATATAATATAAAGACTTTATTATAACCCTCCAATTTTGTTTGTTTCACAGCAGTAACGTTTTTTGGTCAAGGGCATGTTTAATTACCCATTAAACCCAGATAGGTTTGTTCCAGATAAATGTTCAGTAACTGAACAGTTTGAATGGAGAAGTTCATCAGTGCTGGTGTAGCACACAGCTGTTGGTAAAAAGGGCTTGTTCTTATATTTAAAGTTCAGCTTCAGCAAAAGAAGCTGGTTGTGTGACAGCAGTTGAACTAAATAGAAACTCAGACACAGAAAAGCCGATTCAGGTCCAAACATCACTTAGTGGCTCCACTTTGCAGTCATTTGGACGTTTCAACACATGCTGAAATCATTCGTGTTGACTTCCAGAGCTGAATCAAAGAGACGCTGACAGTCCTCGTATAACTTAATCCCGAGCAGGAGGAGGAAATAAAACCGCGCTGTGGTTTCAGAGCACTTGGTAGAGAGGAGTGACCCAACCTGGTCAAGTGTAACTGAGAAGGCCATGTCTGGTAACCCCAGGTGCTACAGAGGCGTTAAATGATGTGAGGAAATAAGCAATAACAGGGACTCTGTGTGTGTGTGTGTGTGTGTGTGTGTGTACTCCTTTCTAAAGTGGTGTCAGGGTCGATCAGTGTCCCGCGGCAGCAGCGACCAGCTGGAAACACCGACTCACAATCTGTTTCACATGCAGCAGCTCCAGCATGAGGATTTTAATTCTAGATTATAATAAAGATCTTTCTGTTTAATAAATTAATTTATTATTTTTTAATCAGAAAATTGGCCAAAAATACACATTTTCACAGTACGAAACCTTAACATTACTAAAAATCAATCAAGATGATTAAAATAATTAATAGGAAAAGCAAAAATCCTTGAATTTACATACTGGAACAGTCAAATGTGTGGACTTAAATATATATTTCATTTAATCAATAACAAAACATATTTCATAAAATTTTCATATGTTTCAAAGCAAAGATAAAGTAATTAAAGATGGATAAAATATTATAAGTGTTTGATGACATCCATGCATGGACATCTGACTTGTAATTTATTATCAGGTACATGTACAAAAAGGATGTCAGAAAAACTGAAACTTCATTTTAGCAAAAACAGTTTTTAATCGTGAGTTCATTAACTCTCAGCTGCTCAGTGAGCGATCAGCGGACACCATTGTTTCATTTGATACTCATGAAACAGATGAAATCATTGTTGGAAATGTGCCTTTTGAAATCTTTCCTCCATGTTTTCACATGGTTTTCCCAGGCAGAGACGGATCTGAAAGAGCACAGTTAATGGTGTTGTTAAAACTGAAAACAAGTGAACTGAATCTCCGAATAAAACAGCTTCGGTGTTTGGACGAGAATCAACAAGACCCTCTTAATAACTGTTCAGAGTTAAGTTACAGGACTTCAGTCAGCCATGACTGCAAGTCACTGCAGAATAGTGGAAACAAGTAAAGAAAGACTTTTCTCATGTCACAGTGGCTGAAGTCGAAGATGAACCTTGTTTATCTACTTCAGTTGGTTGATGGATTATGGATTTCCAGGTAAAAAACTTCTCTCCGTGCTCATTTGTGTTGTCTACCACCAGATTGTTTCTCTGCATATAAATGGAGATAGGTTTTCATTTTACATTTAGGAAAAAGTAACAATACCACAGTGTAAAATACTTTGAGTCTGCCTTCTTTATTTGGTGTAAGTAGCCTGAATAAATGTCATCATCAGTCGCGTTTCCATCCATTGGTTTCTCTGCACACTTTGAAGATTTTCATGAGAAAAGCACCAAAATGTGATAAAACCTTCGAAAATGTACCTAAAAGTTTTTACAAAAAAATTGAAAAATAATGTGCTTAACAGAAGATTAAAATGCTTTCCCTGAATAGGTTCTGACAATTACCAAACATTTAACTGAATGACTGATCAGCTGTTTCCTCTCATATGAAGGAAAAATTATAAGTTGGCCAATTTATCCAAATTTATTACAATTCTTCTCTTGTTGACGGCCAAAGTTGTGAGATTAGCAACCTTTTTTTTGCTCTGTTTACTGACACATTACTCTACAGCAATGCACCACACTGCCACCCTCTGACCAAAGTACATTACTGCAGCTTTGTTTATTTGCTCTAAACCAGCTGATGTAAATGTCCTTGTTTGGTATTTTCTATAATGTGACATTTTTCACACTTTGACTTTAATGGAAACACAATTGTAACTTGAGGAGAAACATCTTGAACAGGCAGCGAGCACATTTCATCAGGATCATCAGGATCTGACACATCATAGTCATAACTTAGTAGGTTCTTGCTTCCCTCTCTACCTCCCAAGTTTTAAATGATGTCTCCAGTTTTCACGCTTTCAAACGTTTTATCCTGTTTTAGTTTCACTCACACAGTGAACATGTTCCTGCAGACTTAGTTATGATTTTGGAGATGGAGTTGAGTCTCCAAAGGAAACGCAGCTATGAAACTTTGCTCCCTGGACCGACTATAATGAAAACCTCAGGCTCTGTTTGATCTTAAAAAGCTGCTCTCTGAATTACCAAACCCCCAGTAAAATATTACGATTGGTAAAGATCGGCAAATTGCCTTTAAAAAAGGGGGGTTGAGAAATTGGAGCATGAGCCTCTATTCTGCAAAAATACAATATTAGACTTTTATGAGCCAATAGCATTTAATGACTTCCTAAGTGGTGAAGCCATAGTAACAGATTAACTCAATATGAAGACACCTTTTATGAGCATTGATGTCATTTAGGAGAAACTAGTTCTGCAAATTGGCAAAGGCTTTTACATCAGAGGATAAAACATGAGATATGCACAGATCTTTTCATCCAGAGTCGTAGCACATCAAGAATTCCTGAGCGGTTCCAAAGAGGTTTATTATTTATAAAGATGGCAATTATACCCGCATTACCACTCCAGATATAGACTCTTAACAGTCAACTGGATCGACTTTATGAGCTTCACAAGGCAGTAAAATGTTGCCATGGTGGTGTTTTAAGTGCTTCATATAACCATTACACAAGAGAGGACTAGGTGTATTGTATATGTTTTATTTCTGAGAAGTCCCGCTTGGTTTGTTAACTGTTTTTCTGAACATGCTGTGAAGAGACTACACATAATCTTGTTTTTTTCAGCTGCTAGCGGCTGTGACATTTGTTCACCGTTTCGAGGGTCCTCTTGTCACTTTTTGGTAAGCTAGCAAAACTGAAACTAAACAGCTGATAATATCAAACTTCAGTCAGAGACAGATTTTTACCCTTCAAGTTTTGCTCCCTGTTCTGTTGCTGCAACAGCGGGAACACTTTCCTGCAGTTTTAAATGACTTCCTGTTTCCAAACCACTGTAGAAACTGGCTTGTTTTTACATGTATTTCTAATGTAATCAGATGATTAAATGACATTATCAGCAGTAACCACCACATAAGAATAGGCCGCCTACTGGCAGGTTGAAAGGGTTGTTATTAGTCCTTTTTGTGGCCACTTGCTGAAAACAAAAGCGGTTACGTAAATTTAAAACAGTCTCCTTATTAGAGATGATTAACGCTGGAAGTTAAGGTTTTAAAAGGGACAATATGGAGTTATTTTGGTCCCATAAAACAACTCATTTTTGTTGTAACATGTGACATAAAACCTGGTCTCATTGGTGCAAAGCTTTGTTTTTTTCACTTCACTGAATTGGCTGATAACAACCGACTGCACCTAGATAGAGCAGGATCCTACATGCCCAAACTTATGAGAATGAAAACTTCTGATAAAAGCCCATTAAGTGGTGTGATAACATCCAAATCAGCTCATTTACAAGGCAAACTATCAAATTTGGATTGTTTTCACTGAACAGGAAGAGTTTGAAAAATCTGTAGAGTGACCTGAGCTTTCTACGTCTGGTGTGTTAAAACTGATCCATGTAAGGTAAACCATCCCAAAAAGC
>JAOWBC010001486.1:24811622-24827731 GCA_028566105.1 Hypoplectrus providencianus
AGATAGATAGATAGATAGATAGATAGATAGATAGATAGATAGATAGATAGATAGATAGATAGATAGATAGATAAATGAAAAGTTAACAAGCAGTCAAGACAAGAAAGATAAAAGCTATTTGCTGTTTTACAAGTAAAATAATTTAAAAATATCAATAATTTACAATATGCACGAGTAGAAATATAAATTAGTATCAAATAGATAGATTATTATTTTTCTTAGCATGAAACAAATTGTCATTTTTCAATTAAGGGGTTATCTTTACTAGCAGAATGTACATATTACAATGAATATACAATTTTCAAAACATTTTTTTGTGTGTGTTTAAAACATACAAACACATTCAGACACAAACATATATTAAACCTAACAAACCAAAAGTAGGATAAATGTATTGTAAATAATTAGGAGGGGAAAAGATCTACAAGGGATGAACAAGCTGATATTTCTTTCATATGCCATTAATGCATAAGTGGGTTATACGAAAAAGATATTAAAGATTAAATATAGAAAAAAAATAAGAATAAAAAATACTGCTCACTCCCATTCAGGCAGTTGCTTCTTAGAATAAACTGTAAATACAACAGAATGTGTGATCTAAAGCTGAAAAGAAGCACTTTGAATATCAACATCCGAGTCCTAAAACAGGTCCTAGTTGTGATATCTATTCTATCTATTTGGATAAGATACGCTTAATGTAAATGCAGACAAATTATGAACTGTACTGTGTAGTTTAACAACAGATAAGAAAAAATAATACCTCATCTGAGCTTAAACAAACAAATAGCTAGTAAAAACAGCTTTATCTTTTCATAATGAAAACAAAACAAAGTTTCTGGTATCTGAAGTATGCAAATGGAGCTCGACTAAACCTGTGTGTCATTTGCATCGCCTGCCTTTGAAACTCCACATTGCTATCATCAGACTAACTATGTTCATGTATGTAAATGGAGTAGCACTCAATCACTTTAAACTTGGCATGTTTGTTTAGAGCTCAGATGTCTGTGGGCATTCATTCTACCTGCCAGGTGTGTTACAGCCAGACTGCAGAGGCAACTCCTGGCCACTGCTGCCACCTTGTGTTCATTCTGAGAACTGCAAAGAGGAGCAATATTTATCTCTAAGATATTATAGGTAGCAAGACAAGAGTCAGAAGTATAATAGTAGAAGTGTAAAAACAATACAAATTAAAGTCATTATTCAACTGCAAGAGCATTATTTACAACTTGTACTCAATGTTTCAAAAGTGAAAGTACTCATTGTGCAGAAACACCTCTCTCAGTGTTTATTTTTGGACTTTAATATGTGCTACCTTACCTTTTGTTTCAGGTTTTACATGTAAAATAGCAACACGCACAAAAAAATAATAAAAACTAAAGCTGTTTAATTACTGTAGTGGAACAAAAATTATAATATTTACTCTTAAATGTCATGGAGCAGGGAACCTCAAGTACAGACACCTCAAAATAGTACATTGTTGTGATCCACAAGTGTTCGATAATATTGTATAAGTTATTCATCTTAACAGTAATAGCAAAATGAATAGGCATAAGATTTATGTTTCTATTGTTTAAAGCAGGGAAGGTGTTATTTTCAAACGTCTCTTTTACATGCACTGGTGCTTATCTCAGTACAAACAAATGTTATTATATTAAAACTTAGACTGTGTTATTGTTTAGGCCCTAAACAAGTGTATAAAGGTGCATTGAACTTTTACAGGAGTATCGTTTGTTTGCAGTCACAGCCACTAAACAGGAAAGTTACAGCAATGGATAGAGGGGGGCAGGTACACGCCCAAGAAGCAAAATAAAATGATTGACGTGCAATTCAGCCAATCAGCTTCTACTGGAGGCGGGGATCCTGGTGACATTGACAAATCAGTAATGGCGAAAGAAGAAACACTTTAACATGTCAGCAAAACAACACCGAGGGGGAGTGAACTTTCGGACAGCAGTCATATTTTGAAGAAACATTACAATATTTTCATCTAATTGTGTGCGATAACAGTTCAGCCGAAAGGTAAAGTGACTAAATGCGCTTCGTTTGGAATAAATATGAACATATAACCACTCGGTGTTCAGCTAACTGTCAAAACTTTTTGATGTGGACCCAGTTCAGTCTGTACCCGGACTAGCCAGCAGGCTAACTGCTGTGCTAGCTAGCTAGCCGTTAGCTAAGTTCTCCAACGGTCGAGCGAAGCGGACAGCCTAAAGCGTCCGAGTCGTTTTGTTTTGTTACACTGTGTGCTTCTTTATTGCATTCTGAAGTTGATTTTGTCGTCTTAAAATGTCGCCAAGGTCATGTCAGGAGCTTGACTTTCATCTAAACATTGATTTTTGCCTCCGTATCCGTGATGGCCACCAGTTTTTTGGGGGAAGCCATGATCCAATCAGAGTTAACGTTTGTTCTACGGAAGCTAACGTTACAGTAAATGTACAGTAAATGGACAGAAAACAACCATGCACATCAACAGCAACATTAACACATTTATACCTTAAATGCACTTCTTAGTCTTCATAATAATGCCAATTGAGGTCTTTAGATGTGTATTTTAACGCTTAAAATACGCTGGAAATGCGGTGACAGCATCGATGGTATTTACGCTACTGACAGTCTAGTTATAGGCAGAATGTCTGACATTTTGACATGTTTTGCTTATCATTAAAAAATGATGTTTGTTTAGGCAAGATATCTTCATTTGGTTTTGAGGTTTTTGAGCAGTGTATAATAGACCAACAGCTTGATATATGACAAAGAAAAGTAGTTAGTTAGACTGATATTATAGTTTATTAGAAAGTTGTTTCGGGATTTAACTTTATACAGTAATACAGGAAATACAAGAAAATTAATGCGGCCCAGCTTACGTTGCACATTTAATTGTTAGGCAACCAACAACAAAAGTACCTTCACGTTAATAATAACATATGTATATAACCTGTATTGTACTTTTCATTGTTTTTCGTTATGTTTATTGTTTTTTTTCAAATGTGTATTTTGATTTAAGGCTATAAATGCGTTCTAAATTAGTTGACATCATTGACTGTAATTACGGTACTGACTAAAGGATATCAGAGATGAGTGACGATGTTTTTGTTTCAATTTAATAATGTTAAATATATAGGTAAGACAAATTGCATAAACTGCTCTGAGGTTATGACAGCAGTGAATATTAGACCAGTCGTGTGTAGTATCACAAAAACAAGTGGTCAGTCAGACTTATACTACAGTTGATCTGAAGTTTGCTAGGGATTTGTTTACATTAAACATTACAGTTCACATGCTCAGTGTTTGTTATGGTGGATGCTATGTTCAGTTTGCAAGTTATTTCCTTGTCTATAATAAGGCTCGGGAGTTGAATACAGGAAAATAAATATAAATGTGTTAAGTTTTAAGATTCACGTTGTTGTTTTTTTCAGAATTTTTGCTCATTGGGCAGTAAGGAGGGGAGGGGAAGTGAAAATGACATGCATAAATATCTGCAACAAGAATTCAATGTGAATTGTTCTAAGTGTATAGCACATATTGTTAACTCAGGTCCCACCTTGTGATTTAATTCCTAAAAACAATGCACATTACTAAATAGAAAGTTTACAACCCACCTCCATTTTTACCCACACAGCACCCAGAGCTTATATTTTATTGCATTGTGCTTATATGAAATTGCACTTAAACTTGTACTTTTTGCATGGCTTATAAACCCAGACCCTTTTCTTTTTTTTAACTTTCTCCCGAAGCTGCCTGGTATGCTTGCAGCAATCCAGTAGATGTCCACCCCTTCAGACACATCAGGTGGTATGTCGCATCCTGGCCCTTCTCCGGGGGCCGGCCTATCCCCAGGGCCTATCTTGGGCCCCAGCCCTGGACCGGACCCCTCACCAGGTTCTGTTCACAGTATGATGGGACCCAGTCCTGGACCTGGAACACCCAATGCACCTCATGGGATGCAGGGCCAGGGACAAAGTGATTACTCTCAGGACAGCATGTATCCTATGCACAAGGTACAGTGTACCCACTGCTTAAGTGTTTTTAATGTCACTGCTGCTCAAGAACAGCTTTCTAGTTTCTGTTAGCAGCGTTTGCAAGAGCCACTACATTGACCTATATTGGCTTAATGAAGATCTGTCAAATTGATGCATGTGTTGCCTGATGAGTCAACAGAAGTTTTGGGCTTTATTTTTTTTCCTTTTCATCTGTTGACAGCACAAATGCCAGACTAAATGAAATTCAATTAAAAATGTAATAATCCAAGGAGACACTTTATAGAAAGCTACAAATTGCTTTATATCTGTGTTTATTCATCTTATTTTGAGACGTCTGTGCATTTGGCTAGAGTGTAGTGAAATGTAACAAATTAATCAAATAAAAATAAAAAGGGAAATAAGCATTTGCTTTGTGCAGGAAGTAAGATGAGACATTTACCTTGAATATCAGCAATACTTTTTATTTGATTATACTAACTTGACTATTTTAAGAGGAGTGTTGCATTACAGATGAGACACTGTTTTGGGGAAATGTGTTTACCATTACATACTCTTGCATCCTTATTTCTTTCTTCCATTTGCAGACCATGGAGGGGATGAATGAGAAGACCATGGCAGATGCAATGCACTTTGGCCACATGAAAGGTGTGGGGATGAGATCCCTGCACGGTGGTATGGGACCTCCACAGAGTCCGATGGACCAGCACAGCCAAGGTGTTGTATTGTTTTGTTTTTTAAGACTAAAAGTAGTAAACTGATAGGCTGTGAATATGAGTATCCTGTATAAAAAATGCATGAATATAATAAAGCCAAGATCATTTAATATTGGAAATTAGTTGGAAACAGTTTTTGTGTTGCTTTGAATGTACAGTACAGTGTAATTTCTGTCTTTTAATAATCATGTGCCCCCTTTCAATTTATTTTCCAGTTGTGTGTTGGGAAGCACTGTTTTAAGGCGTACAAATGTGTACTTTGTTGGTTTACAATGATTTAACCTCCCTCTTCTCTACTGTAGGTTACATATCCCCCCATCCATCCCCCATGGGTGTCCATGAGCATGCTTCTAGTCCTATGTCAGGAAGTGGAGGTGGTGGGGGACCCACGCCGCCTCACATGCCTCCCTCCCAGGCAGGCCCTATGATGCCCATGGATCCTCAGTCTGGCGTGCCCAACATGTCCAACATGAGCCAGCAGGGACGGGGACCTTCTGCTTTCAGTCCCGTTCAGCTGCAGCAGCTTAGAGCTCAGATCCTGGCCTACAAGATTCTGGGCCGGGGGCAACCCCTGCCTGAAAATCTCCAACTGGCTGTTCAGGGCAAGAGGACTCTACCCACAATGCAACAGCAGCAGCAACAACAACAACAACAACAACAACAGCAGCAGCAGCAGCAGCAGCAGGCACCTAGTGCCAGTCCTTATAACAGGCCTCAAGGTAAGGAGATCAATGTTTAGAGTAAAACAAGAGTGCATTATTAGTTTGTTTTGTATAAATATAACAATGTAAGCATTTTCCATTAATTGGATAATCTGATCTTTAAAAGCTAAAAAAAAAAAAAATAAGGAAAAGATTTGCTTGATAATTGATAATTCAAATCCTGAGTGTATTTAGTTTTATATCAAAATATTTTCACAAAGTCATGAAACCAAGAAAAGCAGCAAACTCTCATTGAACTCATGTGAAAAGCAGCAAACCTTATTTTTTGAAGTATTTTTATAAAAAAAAGGAACTTTTGTTAGACTGAATTTCCCATCCTATCACAGGCTCATTCATTTTTTGTTTAGTTCAGAAAACAGTTATTAAATTAAGAACTTTTATTTTTTTGGAAGGTATACCAATGGCACCGTTGGGTGGTCCCCAGTCAAGTCCCTGCCCAACCCCAACCATGCAAGGACACAGTCAAAGCACTGGACCCAAGCCTTGGTCTGATGGTGAGTGCAGAGGTGACTGTCAGTGCAGACTAGTAACTGTGAGCTGCAGTCGCTCGCCTTACAATGCACATTTTCATCCCACACATTCATAATCTTATGTCTAAATTTGAGGCTACACCCAGCTGTTTGATGTGTCGTCTTTCATTGATTTCTCTTTGAAAGCAGGCTACAGCGAATTCTTTTAAGATGAAGACGGGAGTGAGGATAGGTGCTGCAATCCAAGGTTGACTTCAAATTCTGTGTAACAGCACAGACTTTGAAGACGGCACTTGTGATTTGGCCTACAACAAAAAAATCTGTCCTGAAGCACAATTTGAATATGTTTGCTGGTCTTCTGGATGCTAAAATTGTAACAGGAAGACAGGAAGTAAGAAGCCGGCTGCTATAAATACAGTATACAGCACTTTACCACTACAACACAGCAATTTTAATGGAAATTTGCATAGAATATTATAATTAATAAACGTTGAACCTGTCATTAAATAAACTCCCACTAAGATGAAACGGTTGCCAGTTTTTAAAGCACCAGCTTTTTATTTTATCCCTGATAGCTTTAAAAAAGGACTATTTGAATTTCTAAGATTTTCAATTGTTTCTTCATTTTAATTTTTTTTTCTTCTAAACATATGACCTTAAGCTGAAGATCCCTGGTGGGAGGATCATAGCAGTTATTAAAATTCAAAGATTGATCCACCTCTGAAAGATTTATTCATACAACCACAGTGTTCACCCACAAACCCAAAGGCAAGGTCTCTAAGGTCTGCATCTCTCTCCAGTGGTACCTACAGGAAGTCTCCTGCAGTATAAATGGATCAGGTATCTTTATCGATCCATAATAATTTTTTTTTATCCTTTGAATTGTATATCTGTTGAAATGACATGATAAGAGTTGGACAGTATGGGGAGAAATAATGAAAACATATAAATATTGTAGGTCAAACAATGTATGCATTCTCTGTTTAATGGCTTAAGGTAGATAATTTTTCTATCCTAAATAATAATTTAAACAATCTCTGCCATTTAGGTTAACAGTGCATTTTGCAAATGACATGACTACCTTATTTACAGAAACAAATATTGGTCAAAAGCATGTAAAAAAAAAACGAAAAAAAAAAACAGTAACAAAACAACCAAATATACAAAAAGAAAAACAATCTCCACTTCCATTGACGCTAATTTAAAATGGAATAAATAGGGTTTTAGCATTCTTATATTTCTTCAAGCACAGCTGCAACAGCTCCTGGAAGATGCTGAGAAAGCAATTAAGTCCCATGTGAGGCAACAAACATGATGTGAACATGACCTATGAGTGGATTAAGGAGTGACCTTAGTGTTTGGGAAAACAAAAGGTTTTCATTAAAACATTGATGTTGCCTCCGTATCCATGAGGCACCCGTGACAGAACTAATTGTTATTACTGACAGCCTAATTATGTCTGTCTGAAATTAAATTTTATATGAAAATTAGATAATAGTGATAATTTTCCTCTGTTGAAATAGCAGTCAAAATAATTGCAATTAGTTATTGTTTCTAAGTCATGCAGCTCTAAGTGGTTATGTGTTGGTTTCTGGTGTGCCTCATCTGTGAGGATAACAACAGTACTGGTACATGTTTCACTGAACTGAGAGAATCCCAGTTGATGTACCTGCCGTCCTGTGTGGGTGGACAAAGTTAATTTCTCTACAGGTCTGCCCATGTTGGCCCCTGTGGTAGGCCTGAATATTGGTTGGCAAGACCCCCTTTTTTATTGAAGTACAAAATAAATCCTCTCTTGTCCTGGCTGCAAGATTATGAAAAGGATCAGCATGTATTCTCTTCACTGGGGTAAACCACAAGATGTGTGGCTTTTTAAATTTCTTACCCCAACAAAGCAGTGTGCCTTAAATTTCTTTAGGAGGGATCCATGTTTTGTTTCTTTTGGACAGATGGTGTTTTGTTATAAGTCACATGTCAGTGCAAAAGTATCTTCTCTGGATTGTTCTACAAGTTTCATCTTGCCTGTAACTATCAACATCAGTCTATGACCCAACAACAGATGAAGACTTCTGCTATGTTTCCAGGTCAGGGTGCTGAAAATCAAGCCAATGCTCAGAAGCACCTTGCCCCTGTTGCCAGTGGACGCCCGTCCCCTGCACCACCTCAGGCATCGGCCGTGCCAGCTGGGCCCATGCCAGGCAGTTCAGTGACCCCTCAGCCTCCTGGGCAGCAGGTGTCCCCGATGCTCCAGATGCAGAAACAAAACCGCGTCACACCAATCCAGAAGCCCCAAGGCCTTGACCCAGTGGGGATCCTGCAGGAAAGAGAGTACAGGTATTTATCTTTATCTCCTGTTTAACTATAATGTCATAATGTATAAAAACATTTAGGAATAATGCCGGTCTTCATTACCTCCCTGAGCTACTCTACACCACAATAAATTACATAGTCATCATGTAATCCCTTTATTGGATTTCCAAATTACCACATCACTTACAAAACTAATTTTAGAAGAGGACTTACCAGCCATTAATGGGCTCCCGTGATATTTATAGCTTTCTGTTCAGTTCATCACACTTTGATTAACTTTTCTTGTCTCTTACTTTTAACATGCTGTATCAAAGAATCACAAAGGGATGAAAAATGAATTGTGTATTTCTGTTAGAATCAAGAATTCAAAAGTTAGAATAACAAACTGTGTAAAAATGACAAGCAACACCTGGATCCGACATATAAAACAAATGAAATTAATGGTAGGTGTTTTTTTTTCATGTGTATCTGTGTGAAAATAATTTAAGCTGTTACAAAAAAATAAAAAGTGACATAGCAAACACAATGTTGCACGGAGAGAAAAAGAAAGGTGTATGTATACAGATGGGTTTTTCTCATGTTTTGCTCACACCATTTTAAAAAAAAAAAAGTTTTCAGGCCTCTTTGTGCGTGGTGGGGTTTGATTTTTTTTCCCAACGTGAGAAGTTTTTTTTCATTAACTGGATGGCTCAAAGTAGATCCATGATTGAAGACACACAAAGGGTTGAGGCGCAGGAGCAGAAAGAGACAGATGAATGCTGGAACTTGTGTCTGCCATACCCTGTCTTTCAAATTGATTTAGACCAGACTTGAACTGTGACGGGAATATGACAGAAATGTTCTAAAGTCCTGTCTAGTCTGATCCTGACTGTGATTGACTCACTGCTCTAACATGAAGGATTTTCAGAGTAAAGCACATGTTTTTGTGAGTTTGTTGTGCATACACAATCAAAACTCACTGATATCTTCTGTGGCATAAGCCCACAGGCTGAATCATTTTTTGACACAGCTCATTGATATATGATGAAGTCTTGTAGTCCTTAAGCTTGGCTACAGCCTCTGAGGCTTGTTTTCCTTCAGAAAACGTCAATTCTCTTGTTTTGATGATCTCTTCTTCGTGCACTCAGATCACCCTAGAAAAGCAGCATAGATCAAGAAAAGCTTAGAGACCAGAGAGAGTTGCCCTCTCCTCACTTGTTTGTCCAATTAGGCAGCTGAAAAGTATCACTCCCGTAAAGCAACCTTAGCAGTGTTACATTGTTTATTGATATTGATCTGAGGCACCTTCGCAGTTGAAAAAATATAAACAATAAAGTTAGAGCATATAAATTATTATCCAATGTTTTTCTCAAGTGAGTATGAGGTGAGGCTAAGCTCCATGAAAATACTGCAAAATGCATTTTGTTTAATATCTCAGTATTAAATCTCCACTTTCCTGCGCCAGTCAAAATAACAAGAATATATCAGCAGGTGTCGCTGAATTATAATGAAACAAAATGCAGCCCACTTGCCATACAGAAATTTAGGGACATGTTTTCCTAGTTGTACAGAAATATTCATCTTTCTCTGATGGCCTTGCATCCAAAAGTTGTGCTATCACTTTCAGTCTTACAGTAACTTATATTCAGCTGTTGTTAACAAAGCCAAATTTACATTGGTACAAAAAAGACTTCTGAAGAAGTTGTGGTGTATCAATTTAGTTGTGTTTCCCTGATCTTAGGATACATATTTCTTTGCTTAAAATGTTCTAAATCAGTCAGGTTTTGGAGTTTTGAGTCAGGTTTTGTATAGTTGGGCAATGTTGGTAAAAACATTCAAATAATGATGTCTTTAACACAAACAAAGTACATATCTTTACACAGATCCTGTAGATCCTGGGTTTAATTGTTATTTTATAGAAAAAAAAACACGATTTATACTTGAAGGAATTTCATAGTGTGTGTATCTTGATCAATGAAGGGTTAAGGAGCACACGACTGCATTGTCTCTGGTTTGATATCAAGCTGGGGCCCTTTGTTGTAGATCACACCCCCCCCGTGTCCCTTTGTTTCTGTTCTTCCTCTGTACTGTCCTTTTCAATAAAGCCACTCCAATAAAGGGCTTCAGTTCACTTTTTATCAAAAAGTTGAGCTCAGTTAATTCCACACAGAATAACTTTGTTCATCCCTTTCTGGGGCAATCGTGTATGACAGCGTGCACAAATGCATAAACCTTCTTGTCGTGTCTTGGTGGGGATGCGTCAGCCCTGCCATCCAGACTGAGGGTGTTGAAATGTAGCACTTTGAAAAGTAAACTTCTATCTCAAGTGGGCATCTATTATGGATGTCTTTCCAGTGTAGTTTTTTTTCCCAGTTTGATTTACCATTGTCATAATGTTTCTCAGGTTGCAGGCTCGGATTGCACATCGAATCCAGGAGCTGGAGAGTTTGCCAGGCTCTCTGCCCCCTGACCTGAGGACTAAAGCCACAGTGGAGCTCAAGGCACTCCGTCTCCTCAACTTCCAGCGGCAGGTAAACAGCTGCTGCCATGTTCCCTCTTCAGAGTGACTGCAAAGAATATTAATTTACTAATAATTATTCACAGTTTAGGTAGTTTAATCATTTAGCATGCGTCAAGACACAGTGCTGATTTCCTCTATGAATCCACTCAGGATTCAGGTACTTTTCATGAAATACATAAGTTCCTGACAAGCCCTAAGTCACAAAAGTGATATGAAATTAGTTATTTTACTGTATAATAACTTCTCTCTCCAATTTCAGCTGTGTGTAATAAATATTAGAAACACCTCAATGCACATCTTGTAAATTAGTAATATAATTTCCGTTGCATCTCATTTTGCTTTTTGCCTCACAGCGGCTCCAGATTTCTAATATCCTCTTCTTGAGTTCAACAGCAACCCCCCCAACACCTAAACATAAAGTTATAAGAAAATAATTTCCAAGTTGTTTTTAATTGCAGCTTTCAGGCCATTACAAAATGTCTCATGAGCTTCGGTTTGATGTCTAAAGTTAGGATCACTGTTTAAGTTCCCTCTTTGCATATGTACAGCTGAGACAGGATGTGGTGGCGTGTATGAGGCGAGACACGACCCTGGAGACGGCCCTCAACTCGAAGGCTTACAGGCGCAGCAAGCGGCAGACACTGAGGGAGGCACGCATGACAGAGAAGCTGGAGAAACAGCAGAAGCTCGAACAGGAGAAGAAACGCAGACAGAAACATCAGGTGATCCATGCTACAGGGTTTATATTCATGTTCAGAGAAGAGCAATGTATCATCGTTGCTTTTAACCCTCTGAACCCCAACAACCAAACAGAAAAAACGGGTATTATCATCCAAATTTGAACTTTTTGACAATCCATGAATGGATCAAAACTTATAAATATTTATATTCATTCAAAAATAAAAGTAACCTAAAGGAGCCTCTAAATATTGTATTAAAATTTTTTGCAGTAAAATATTAAATTCTGCTCCTCAGCGACACTGAGCATCCATTATTGCCTCTGACAAATATTCACTGTAAATCTGTTTACACAGAGCTGAGAGGAGAGGACACAGTCTGTAAGATTTATACGTTAAGTTTATTGTTCACTTCTAGCCATGATTGCTACTTTGCCACATTGAGTTTCGAGATTTATATGTACTGCAGTGATATACAAGTGAGTAAAATATAAAAAGAGCAAAGATTGCCCTAAAATGGCTTGGAGGGGTTCAGAAGGTTTCAAGGACAACAATGACCAAGTATAATCTCAAGTCTTCATTAAGCCACTACTGCAGCAACAGCAGCTCTGTTTTTGAAAAACATGTTTTTCTCAGTGCTGCATTTATTGTTCATGCATGTCTTGAAAACAAAAACAGCCATGAAAAGGGAGATTTTGATGGAAAATACAATAGTAAATCAGTGTTGCCTTGAGGAGAGGTCTCAAGAAAAATAAAAAAAGACTTTCACCAAATGTTTTCTTCAAGCTGCAACGTAAAAGTTAAAATGAAGGAGAGAAAAGATGAAAACTGATGACTGTAGTCTGTTTTTTGGCAGCAGATTTCTAAAGTCAAAACAAAAATTCAACAATGACAGTAAGCTGAAGGCTGGTCAGGCAGCAGCATCAAACAGTCCCTACTTGCTGACAAAGAAAGTGGAGTCTGGCAACACAACACTTAGTGATTTTCTCCAGTTTGACATGTTGTCAAAATAATATTTAGCTTTCAACACGTTTTATGACTTGTTTTTCAGGAATATCTCAACAGTATTCTCCAGCATGCCAAGGACTTCAAAGAATATCACCGCTCAGTGTCCGGTAAAATGCAGAAACTCACCAGAGCCATCGCCACCTGGCACACCAACACGGAGCGGGAGCAGAAGAAGGAGACTGAAAGAATTGAGAAGGAGAGGATGAGGAGGCTTATGGTAAGAGCCTGAAGTAAACATTTCACTGTAGGAAGAGCTGTGCGGATGAAAGACACAGAAAGCAAACATTGTATTACAGGAGGGTATTAAAGCTCAAAAGCACTGCTTGTGGTACATCAACACCCAATCAGTCCCAGCAGGACACATGCCACTCACTACAAACAAGCCGACAGGCCTATTGATCGACAGCCTTTACTTGTAACCACTTTGTGTGTTGTTACAACAATCCACTTGATATGAAAGCATCTGTGTTTGTTTGTGTCTCATTCTACTTAATGGCTGAAGAGGATGTAAGGAGCTCAACGAACAGCTTCTTCTGTTATTTATTGGTTATTGTGCTGTTGAAAAAATTCAAATTCTAGACCATTAGTATCTTTAAAATCAGAAATGTTTGATTTAATTTAATTTTGATTCAGTCATGCTTTCCCATGCAAATCATCTTATATGGCTTATAAAGTTTGTAAGTTTTTTTTTCTTTTGTTTTGATTTGTTTTGTTTAAATTAAGACAGTATGTGTGGCAGCACTGATGTAGTATATTAGATGCATGAGCACAAAAGAGCTGCCTGGACTGTAAGAAGTGCAGATTTATATTATCAGGCTGTAGATGATATTTTTGCAGAGTGTTATTCTCAAGAAGCTCTGGTCCTCTTCTGTCAATAAACTCCAGTTGTCATCCCCCCACTCAGGCAGAAGATGAGGAAGGCTACAGAAAACTAATTGACCAAAAGAAAGACAAGCGTCTGGCCTACCTGCTGCAGCAGACAGATGAATACGTGGCTAACCTCACCACCCTGGTGCACGAACACAAAGCTGCACAAGCTGCCAAGGACAAGAAAAAGAAAAAGAAGAAAAAAAAGGTAGGAGGTGAAATGGTCAAGTTTGGATTATTTACAGGATACTCATTTGTATTCCACTTGTTTCTGAAAAGCAAAGTTTTGCTGCAAAGTTCATTTTAAGTTTATTCAGTATTTTTCCTGTTGAGTCCGAAAAAATGTCCACAAAAAAGCAACACTGATATCTGAGTTGTTTTTTTAACAATTTATGGCTTCTCTAACTTGTGTGTGGTGCTAAACCTGTTCTTTCCTACAGGAGACGTAAAAGGTTTTAAATTGGTCGCAATTTATAATTTCATTTTAACCAGCAATTGACAAAGGCAGAAATAACAGTATATAGAGGTTTGTGCTCATGTTCAGTCTCTGTTTCTTGGTTCAGCAATCTTCCCTTGGAGCATGACATGACATGTTAAAACTTAATCTCATGCTTCATTATATTGTTTATGTCAAGCCTCTTCCAGAATGACAATGTGGTTATTGTCAAGGATCTCATTACCTCCTTGTGATTTAGAGCATTTAATGGGTCTCACACTCAGTGACACAGGGGGCTGAGAGTACATACTAACCAACATAATTTCACCCTCCTGTCAGAGAGGCAGAACGAATCGGTAAACTCATCTTTACTCTCTGCTCTATCACTTCCTGTGCTGCCTCTTTGAAGAATGTGTGGTGATGATCCTGTGAATAGCATCCAAAAAAATAAAGAAAAAGAAAACACCAAGTGCCCTCCATGACCTTGATACTCCTGTTTGAGAGCTCTCTTGCTTGTTAAAAGGGCAATGGAGAAAACTTCTACTTCAGCTCTAAGTCTATAGAGGCAGCATAATTGAGAAATGACATGAAGTGGCTGTTACCTATACTCGATCCATACTCTGCTTTTATAGATAATAACAACAATTGTGACAAATTGTCAGCTAAGTTGGTTTATGTCTTTGATGTCTAGAAGGTGGATGGAGATGGTGAAGGCACCAGTGCCATTGGACCTGATGGAGAGGTGAGCTGGATGACTTTATGCTGTTGTATTTAACCTTTTTGCTGGAGATGTTTTCCCTATTTTGGTCATTTAACACTGAATCTGTCTGTTAACTTGTATACAGTTTTTTACTAATGTGAAATTGATGTGACAATGTAAAAGGAATTATATTGAGAATTATCACCTGGATCTGCAGCTTCCCTCAACGTGACAGAGCTTCATAGTTTTAGCTCATTTGTTTAGCTTTTCACACACACAACTTTACTGTTTTGAATTTCTTAAGACACTCAAATTGTCTGCTCAGCACCAAACAACAGAGAGACTAGCTGAGGAACATAGTGGAGCATTTAGAGGGCTAAAGAGCCAGTTATCCTCTGTTGGTAGAGACCAAAACGGAACTAAAAGAGCGTGAATATTCAACTTGCATTCATTAGGTGGCACAAACATAACTTTTAATGAAAGATGCTTTTGCACTGTAACCTTTCATCAGGTTCATCATATGATGTTGTTTTTCTCACATCTTCTGCTGCCTCCAAGTTAAAAGTTACATAGTTATTTCAGGCTGAAAGGGTATTTTATATTCTACACGACTGATTGATGGACCTCTGGCTGTAATTTAAGTGAATTATTAATTATCAAGCTGTTCTTGTTATGGTGACATTTACTGCTTTGTTGCTGTCACTGAAATATTTATTACTCATGCTGTGCAACCAAACCTGCATTTTACCACTGTCTTTCAAATGTGCACTGGCAGAAATTTAAAATATAATCTGAACATCAGATCCACCAGTAATTATCCTTTCAGAGGCAGAGTGCACCCTAGGTGATAGTACAACCAAGGCAAATTGCACCTCTTGTAAATAATATAACAAACAAACAAATGAAAAGCTGCAGTGTTTGTTGTTTCTTACAGCTTCTCTCTGCTTTTAATTGCGTCCTCCTTCCTTCATCTACTGTCAGAAATGTAAACACTAAGGCTTTAAGGGCCCATTTTGGCACACAATCACAGTAATGGCCCAGTGATTACTTGTCTTTAAAGGGGGCTCTGGAAGTCCCAAATGTTACGATTTAACGGACACGTTGATGATAGGTTTGGAACTGGTATTTATTAACCCTCCTAGTAACATTTAAAGCGAATAGGCAGTGAAGCAAGGACAGAACTTCAAGTCAAATTCAGGTCACTGCCATGATTTCACTTTAGTTGTCATAGTGACAAATGCCACTGTCAGGAGAGGTCAGCTTTATTTGTGTATCTCAGATAAACAACAGATCATCGCCACCGTGCAATTCATTCAGAAACCTCTCACAGCAGAGAGTCGTTTTAGCATCTTACCTTCTTTAAAAATTTGGGTCTTCATTATCAGCAGGGAAAATAATAACCAGTGATTGTTGTAAACATGAACTGCTGTAGATGTGCTTTTGTTATGATTACATTACTGAGCTCACAAAGCTCTCTAAAAGCCAGTTTGAGATTTTTTTCTGGCAGGCCTGGTACCGGTTCCCACACTCCTTACCATCAGCAGCAGTAATTGAAGAGCATTTCTTGAGTGGCTTATAAAACTTTCTGTCCATCATGAAAAAACTCCCAGAGAGAGTTGAGGCAGAGCAACCGCAGGACAACAGACGGAAAACTGCTGGTGACAGTGCTGGGCCAGAGGCTGTACATTTTTAATTCAGACAGGTTATTACAGTTTAAATATCAACT
>JAOWBC010001486.1:25069986-25112263 GCA_028566105.1 Hypoplectrus providencianus
ATATATGAAAACAAGCAATTTCATCGGTCTGAAATTAAATTTAGGGAACAAAATCAGAAAGTATGAATTTTACTTGTGTAAAAATAAAGAGAATTTACTTTTTTTCATACTGCTGGTTGGTGCGCAAGGAGGACAAAGTGTAATCAAGGCAAAAAGAACAAAATGGCTGTTGGTCTCTATCATGTCATCACGCCTGCCCAACCTGGATCATGCACTGGCGGGACCGCTGCCATCAACCTCTGAGGACTAAGATCCCATAAACTTGTGACCTTCCAATGGCGAGATCCAAACAGATCCCATCAGAGGCTGTTGAGCCGTGTTGGCAAGAGGTCTGTCTGTAAATGATTGAGTCGAGAGGTTAACCCTGCGTAACTGCACCCTGACCTGAGCCCGATCACTGCTAATCCACACCGCAAAGCCTTTATAAACTACCTACACTCAAATCTGTTCCTGTCACACTTCACTTGGCATGAGGGACATTTACAGTTATGTCTGACATGAAATTTCCTTGTAAAATTATTACTGATTGATTGATTTTCATTCATCCAAATCAATGCCAAGAGCTTTCACAGGGGGTTGTTCTTTAGTAAAAAGTACTTTCATTGAAAACTGGTTTTAGTTTTTCCTGTGGATTATTGGACATTATCACTTCGTCTAAGGAGGTCATCTTTTCAGCTCTGTTTGTTGTTTGTCTGCAGGATTACAGTTAAACTACTGGCCTGATTTACATGAAACTTTGTGGGGGTTAAAGGAGTGGGTAAAGTTTTGAAAGGATGTAAATCATGGGATGAATTATTTTTTTTACTTTTATTTAATTGCAAAAAATGGCATTTGTGGTGCATTCATGTGGTATCTGAATAGTTTAAAAATTAGTTTGATAACTTGAAGAGTAGGTGAAAGGTTTTGGTGCATGTTACATGGTCTTTTGATACATGAGCTATTTTCTGTAAGGGTGTGACAACAAAGAGCAAAATGTTGTAACTCTGAACTGTAAATTACAACACTTTGTTGCACGTATGTGGTTTCAAAATTACAACTTAAAGATCATAAACACACCCACAGGCAGAAGAATTACTCGGGAAAAGGAACCAACCCAGGAGCATGCCAATGCAGTTTCTAGTTTCAGCAAAGAAAATGCTGTTGAATGTGTTTAAGTCAAGTTCTAAATACTTTGACTGACATATTCTAAATCCAGGCAGTGGTATAAAGTTCAACAATAGTATAGGAGGAACACAAATTTCTCTTTTAAATCTTAAATCTTAAGTTATCTTAAATTACGATCTGCTGTATACATTATTAACTATTCTATGAAGCAGGTTTACCAAATAATCCAGGTTTTGATTCACAGCACTAATTTTCTGTTGATTAAGTTCCATAAAGCAAATCAAAAACACACACTGCTTTTCCAAAAGTTGTTGCCATAATGACAGAGTTTAAACTTGGGGGATTTTTCTTGATAAAACCAAATCAACGGAAAAAAAGACTACACAAAAATTAGAGGGGCTTATTTTGAAAATTAGGCTTTTGATTAAATTAATTTTGTTACTAGGAAACACAACGCTGGCCTTCTGGACAGTCTTACAGTACAGCATGTACCAAAGTTTCAACACATGTAACTTTTACAGTGTTTATAATCCAGCTCAGCTCCTCATCTTACTACTGAATGTGAATCTGCCATTTGTTTCAATATCCTCTCTCTGAAGTGGCCGGTGTGTTAATGATCACGTCTGAAAGGTATTTATAGACCGAGTGGGTGTGGAAGAGCTTCAGTTTAGGAGATGTGCATCCTGTCCAGTTGTCGCTTTCCCCCTCTATCTGTCCCACAGGAAGACTTAGTGGGTCGGTCTGACCTAATTCTCTTCTCCCAGAGGTCTGGTCTGGGATGAGACCATACGAACAAATGGCTGCAGTGATCTGCGGTGATCTACAGTATGATGTAATCATTCAGGAAACAAACAGCGGCAGCTTGCTGGTCAAAAACGTGATCTATAAACTAATTTGTTTTGCAGCAAATCCAATTTTCAAAAGTCATAAATCCACTCAAACCAAAAGATGAAATGTGAATTAAGGAAATCAATGTTGAGTGTGTCCAACCAAAAGCCCTGCTAGGAAAAATGTGTGTATTCATCCCAGTTCTCAGTGAGCTTTAACATCACACACTGAAACACTGCTGTACACATGATGCGGTTGAATACAAATGATGGTTATCATTACAGCGCTGACCCTGATTCCTGAGACTGGGGCTTCAAGTTCATTTAAAGTCATACAACTTACATTTTCTTTCAAATGGACAAAATATTACAGGAGCTGCACTATTTCACTTGTTACAAAAAGAAATTCACTGATCAACATAGCGAGAAAAGTCTCTCATTTATCTCCTCTGGGCGTGAAAGATAATCTATAATGCAGTGTTTTGTAAAGAGGACATGAACTGGAAGAGTACAAATGTTTGTCTGGATGTGCACTTTCCACTGCATCTTAATAAATTAATGGTCATTGATTTGTTATTCATTGTACCAAAGATTGAATAAGTGTCCTTCTCACTATAGAGGAAAATATCCTCATTGCCCATTAAAGGAAAAGTTTAGTCAGATTTTCTACAGACACTCAATAAATCCCTCAGCTGAGTTGAGATATTACATAAGAAACTTGAGTATTTTGTTACAGACTTGGCTGCAGCTGGTCTGCAGCAGCTGCAGCAGGCTCAGTGATGGTGACAGTGGTTGGAACAATGTACTTTAAACAATCTGAAGCTGTAGCCAGTCGGTTTTGACTGTTTTGTGCAGTGGATGAAAGTACATTAGGTAAACACATTAGCTTTGCCAGTCTGGTCGAGCTGTACTTAAAAGGCATTGCTTGAGACAAACAGGATTAGAAGTTGGCTGCTCAATAAATGAATCCCAAATCTTTTCCACACCTTTTTCTGCACCTGATTGGACCTATGCACTACTTTCCAGATACACCTGAAATATATATTTTTCCTAAATAATACCTTATAATAATGAACTAATAATTTTACAATGCAAGACATTTATTTAATAACATTGTTTTTTTCTGTCTGAACATGGTATTTAAATACAGGAGTTTCTCTCAGTTTTAAAGCATGGACATTCTTCTTCCACCAAAAACATGTAAGTGTGTACTATGTAGAGATTCTTTTCTTTAAATAATGCCCAAAGATTAATTCATCAAAAAACAACTTTGGTTAAGCAGTCATGATCTTGATCCTTCTGATATTATGAGTTGTGTTTGATTTTGACAATTATTCTTACCGAGATTTTCAGACTTAATCTTTCTGTTGTGTAGTGAATTTTAAATTTCCATTACTGATTAATCTCTGGTTACTGTAGATGTAAATGATGAAAATAATGACTTCAGCTGTTAAATCATCAGATTGACTCACCTGGTCTTTTTCCGGTTTGTCAGAAATGTCATTGAGGCTGCTGGACGTCAGGTTCCTGTGAGTTGTCGTGGGACTATCTGTTCAAACAAAACAACCTTGTGTGGTTAGAACAGCTTCACCTGCAACAGGATCTGACAACTAAATGGGAAAAAGGATGGCAGAGAACCAATGAAAGACAGTGGCCCAGTCAGTTTGCTCCCCATGCAGCGCCGAAAAAGAATAACAAGACAACAGCGACCGAAGTGAAAGGGTTTTCAGCCAACAACAACATTCATCTAATAAGATGCAACAGCTGGAGCAATGCAGAGGATAAATTCTCACTACTTCATTGTTTGAACTAGTTTTCACCTCAGACTAAAAGCACTGTTCACTCAGATGTTCACTGAATAGAAAGAACATTAACTGGTCAACAGAAAATATTAAGCAAATCTTAAATAAGCTCAAGGAATGCTTTTCTATTTAACGCCAAAAGTCCATTCCAGTCTGTTTATAGATTTGTATTCAGATCATGAAGCATCCAAAAAATTCTGCAGCCTCCCCTTAAACCTGGAGCACAATCACAACTACAAACTCTCCCTACAACTTTGCATTAAAGGTGTACATATACAACCATTTACTACTAATGCTTTGTGAAATAGCATTTAATTCCCTACAGCAAAGAAAACTAACAACATGATGATTTTTAAACTAAACAAATCTCAAATGACAGCCCAGTCCACTTTATGATACAACAATAATAAAATAATTTCTGGACAAACATTTTTCTCTGAGCTTTATCAACTTCAGATCACAAAAGCAAAGAAATCTCTTCTCATCTTGTGCATCCATGCTTACTCTGTAAAAATAATCAGGAGCTTTCCTGCTGAGAATATCTGATCATCTTAGTGTCAATCTTTCACCTTGGAGGCTAAGTGCTTTCCTCAACAGCAGAGCCTGATTGATGCTCTGCTGACTTTTGGTTTCAGCTCGTCAACTCCAGCATCAGACATCTGACAGCAGAACGTGACCTTACTTCAGTCCTGGAGCTGTCAGGGGTAACAGACGGTATCCACTGCGGTACAAATCTCAACGAGAGCAAATTCTGTTGCCACTGTAGCCTTTCATACATCTGCCCCCTGAGGATTGTGGGTAATAACATGCTTGTCAGTATGATGCAGCCACTTTAGGTAATAAAATTGTAGTGCTTATATTGTATAGATACAATACTAAATGGCAAATAACCAACTGAATTGAAGTGAACTAAATAAGAGATCAATTATCAAATAATAGTCATATATAGACGCAATACTTGGAGGGAAAAAAAGGGCCGTGGATGAACTACTAGTCAAAGCCTCCTATATAAAGCACATAAAATGTAGTACTACTCTACTTGACTCATTGTGACAAGTATCAATTCTACACAAAAGTTTGGCCATGACTATATTCGAACTGCAGTAGAAAGTTTTCCAGTTCACTCACATCTGACACAAATTTATGGAAGCCCATTTTTTACCAATTATGATGGAGAAAAAAATTGTCCTGAAAGTTATTTTGTTGAGAGTCTTTCTATACTTTGCATCATTTGTTGAGTCATTAGTCTGAGAGGGTTTTTCATGTAATTTTTATATGTGAAGTCACTATTCTAAGGAGGTTTATCACAGCTAAGTTTTATTCTTATTTTTGTCCTTTACTGGCAGAAATGGGCTTTTTGAGTGACATTTTCCAATTCACATAATTTGGATATGTGCCAGAAAGTGAGATAATGAGGCATATATTTGGTGTCTTGGCAGACTGGCTGAGCGAGTGTAATTTATATGGAAGACAGCAATAATTGAAAACAAAAAAGCCAAATACACAACGTGTTTTTAAAGATGCCTCACACAAATATCATTGGAACAAATGCAAACTCTTTGTGATTGTTTTGATTGTGATTCAGAACCGATTGGTGGTCTGCAGTGTGAGCATAGCCTGTGTCCATTGAACTTACTAAGCCAGTCCATGCTGGTACTCCTTTGGGTCTGCAAGTCCTCCATTGACATGCGGCCCGACAGGCAAGTCACAGAGTTCTCAAGAGGACTACGAGCTTTTAGTAGCAGCAGATCCAGATCCAGAGAAGCAAGAAAGGGGAAAGTAGATGGAAGGGAGAGATGACAGACAAGCCCACTGAGCCAAAGCAAGACATTTGTTAGGAGAACAAAATCAAGAGGTTAAAAGATGTTTAAAATAGGATTTAGAGGTGTTTTTTAACAAGCTGTGCGAAAGATAAGAGTAGTGGCATCATTAAATCAGGAGACCATGGGTCATTGGACAGGAAAACCTTGCCAGGAGTCAAATTGCATTTTAATAAACAGGAGGATGTACTTTATCCTCATAAAGTTGTTATGAATGAAAGATTATCAGTGGAGCTGGTTATCTTAAAAACTGTGATGAAGATAAGAGCCGCTGGCTTTTCATATGTTGAGTTTCCATTTGAAAACAAAGCAGATCAGGAACAGAGGGAGCTTTAATTTTGATAGTCATAAACCAGCTTTCATAAATCTGATAGCAGGTAATAAATAACTTCACTTTCCAAAGACCCATGGCTGGTAACAGATTAATTACATTGTCAACACAGAGAAACATTGAGTTACTCAATGTGCTACAATCAAAGTGCTCATACATGTTATTAACATCAGTCAGACATCAATGTATGTTAGGCTGTCACTTTGAATCTCACTGCTTCAGAGAATAATGAATATTCACTTTGCTGCTGATTAATATGGTTTTTACTTGCAGCTGTCTGGAGAAAATATTCATTAGCTGCTCATTTCAGTTTAATTAAAAAAGGATCTTGTTAGAGAGTGAATTTCAATGGGCCTTTTGTGCATCTTACAGCAGATTATATTAGAAGTCTTATTAACCCAAGACTTTATTGTTTTATTATTTCTTTCGCTTATTATGTCCATACTTTGTTTGAGCTTGAATCCAGTTCTTTGAAATAATCTCTCTCAAAAAACTTTCAAGGAAGCAAAGTGACAACCAACATTCAGATTCACAGTGTCTGAAAAAGGTGTTTCATTCTACTGTAAATACAAGGTGAATTTATAGGTCATGAATGAAAATCATGTCAGCATTTATCATCAACTTCAGAGATCCAGATTGCTGTAGCTTATAATCAAGTTAATCATATGCTATCAAAATACTGGGTCAGTTTTATGACCTCTCAGCCTTGGACCTTGTCACCCAGTGTCATAAATTCATGGGCTGAAATCAACTCTCTCTGTACAACTGATATCAATTTGAAAAGTGCTCTAACGGCTCATATATGTGCCGATCAAGTTTGCATCTGTGAATGCAGTTAGTAAAGAATCTAGTGAGTACATTAAATGTGTTGTTAGAGTGATAACACTAAACGTTTGAGATTAATTAGCAAAAGACATCTACAAACTTTTGTTTTAATCTTTTAATGACAGTTTTAGTAAGTACGAAGTAGTACTATAGCAGCATGAATACAAAGGACACCTCAAAAGATTGTATCAGAACAAAACTGTTGATAAGTGCCACATTAGTGGGTTCATGCAGAGGAGGGCAGCAGTGTCCTTTATCGGGCACTGTGGCATTCCTCACCACCCTCAAAACTAACTAAACACCTCAGATCACAACTTGAGGTGACAAAAAATAACCCTGAATGAAACCCAGTTATTTGTGTATGTTCAGCTAAACTTTTGAATAAATAAAAAATCTGATTTAGTTTTGTCTTTATGCTGTAATGTTTTTATAAAAGAAGACTGCACCAAACTGGCATCAGTATTACCGTTCTCCGGGTTGGAAAACAGCCTACTTGCACTGGAGACCGTCTTGCCGATGTCAGCCAGAGAACGCAGGTTGGACTTCTTGGTCTGGTGACGATGTTTCCGTAGCAAAGTGTACATCACTTTGTCCTTCAGCTCTGGTTTCAGCTGGCCGATCTCTATCTGGTTGTCAGTGATCATCTCTGAAGGGGCACAGGGAGAGGGGAGGAAAGGAAAAAGGTTTTCAGCAGGTTTAACTACACTGTATTTATGACAGAGAGTAAAGGAAATCATCCAACAACAACCAGGATCCAAGGAGATGTATTGCATTTCTTATTTTGTTTTTAAGTTGCAGTGTCATTTTATTTGAAAGTTTTATACTTTTATACGCAACACAGACAATTAAACCCCTTGTGCCTCTCAGGAGCTCAATGAAGTCTGTAAAAACTGTATTGCCAAATACATACAGACCCTTAGCGAAACAATTCTCCAGATTGAAACCCCTTACAACTACTTTTTTTACTACATCATTAAATTAGGTGTTCAATCTTGAGCTCTAGCTTCAGGATTGTAGTTTTTATTGTTTAGGGTTTTTTTTTTTAATAATTAGAACAATGGATGTATAAATAAACTAAAACAGTGGCTTTGTGAAACATGCACATTGTTGTCACCCAAAATCAAATTCTTCTGTTCTTTAATGTTTTCATTTGGGGTCTCTCTTTCCCCTCCAGGCACCATTTTTACCCGGCAGCCTTAATTTAGTAACAACCCAGAGCATCTGACTGAGTCGACATAAAAAGTCTCTTCACTTTTTAAGGTCTCAATTAGTGCCACCCAGACTGTAATGCTCCTGTATAAAAGTCTTCATGGCATCATGAAACAGCTCAATCAAAAGGTCTTGCCTATTTTTAAAAAGAAGGTCAGAAGCCTGAATGCTGACAGATAGGCAGCCTGGGGGAGTTTCTCTCTTTGTGGAGGGGTAGTGCTGTTAATGGCCCATCAGTCAAGTCGGCCGGCCTCAAAGCTAGAGGCCCAGCTCCGCTCGGCCTGTACAGCCCGTGCAGCACACTCAATTACTTCACATTAATCACTCCTCGTTGTAACTCTTCCTCCTGCTCCCTCATGCAGACGAAAACGAATAGGGCTAAAATTAGGAAGGTTTTGTGTTACCGTTTACAAACTATTATTTGAGTCCTTCAGAGTTCTAATATAAAGTACAGTATAAGCTGTACTTGACTTGCAGCGCCGACCTTTTGTTACTCTAAGAGCAAGAGGAAGGAAGGAAACCTCTGAACCCTGCGTGTGATGTGCATCAATCCATAAAACTGCACGCAACACTACAGCAGAGCAACTCTGCATATACTCAGCAGACAAAATCAAACTGGCAGGTGGGTTCGGTGCTGACCTTTGCCAATGTCATCTTTCAATAATAAGAAATAAAAGACTTGGGTGATTGGGTGACATGGGTGATTTTGTGACATAAAACAGATGTTTTCTGGGTATATAATGGAATAAAAAATAAATAAATACATAAGGAAATGAATACATTATTTTTATGAGGCCCTGTGTCTAGAAATGTTAAATAAAATGAGAAATTTCATTTAAAAAAAGTTCCAAAAATGTATATATATAAAAAAAAGAGTTTCACTGCTTATAAAAGGGCCAAAGGCCTGCATACCTGAACCTGACCATAGACTCGGGGTGCTTTACATTTCCACCTAAAACTCACTCAACAATATAGTTGTACTGACATGCAATGCAATTATCTTACCAACAACCTGAGGTAGAGTGGAAGCTTCCATGTCCAGCATGATGGTGCCTTTTTCTATGCATGTCCGCAGTTCAAAAAGGCTGTGTAAGGACAGCGTGGCCACGTGGGGTTTACTCCAGCGCTCACCTCCTTTCTCTACCTTCTCCTCAAACTTTATCCACCTGGAAGACGGGCGAAAAGAGATTAATATGGGTACTCAAAACAGATATAGGCAATAACAAACAAGTCATTTAAAAAGGTTTTGATATTAAGGTATTTGAAAATTTGAAATAATTCCTAATTCCGGCTTCATCATACAGTACATGTTATGTAGCTGCCTAACAAATCATGCAGCAACCATTTGCTGATCAACAAAAATTAATAAAGACAGGAATGTTATGTGGGTATAGATTTTGTTACCAATAACCACCGTATTTTACCATTTTCATCTCCATGTATTGATTTAATCAGTCCCCTGCCCCCTCCCTCAGAGTCAAACTCAACTGGTACTGAGAAGTCATTTCTATACCAGGGTTTTATTCGGTCAGTTTGGCTGCCAAAATTGCACTTGGCGGACAGCCAGTGCTACCCAGCACTTGTGAAATGTTTTATTCATTTGGAGTCCACTGAGTGCACTTGGTGAGACATTGGACTGGTTCTTAATCTCTGCAGAATAATAAATTTGACATTAAAGATGCAGGATTGATTTATTTCACCTTCTGTCAGCAACAAATAAGCATTAAATAAGTAATACACATTTCTGAAGGGTCTGGAACTCTATCATCTTTTGACCTTTTCTAACTCCTTGTGATCCTCTTGTACTGAATTCTTATTTTTGTAGTTTTGTCTGGTATTTCATTTGAAATCAACTCAACTGCAGAGAAACTGCTGCAGTGCACATTTTTCCATCCTTGGATGGTTAACTTGACATGTAGTTCATAAGTTTGACAATCAGCCAAGGGGTCCATGAAAAGTTGTTTTCATTTAAATATAATGTAATGTGTTGTTCCTAACATAGTGAGGCTATAAAAGTGTAAAAAATAGGCTATTTTGAATATTATTACTCAGTTCAAGTCTAGAATTTTTTGTATGACCTTAAAAACTTTCCCGAGTAACTGTAAAAAACTTTTCAATTAAACTGAAAGACTATAACAGAAATGTTCATTTGCAAATCATTCAACCAACAGTCTATCTGTAGTACAATTGGTCAGACGTTAGGATAACAGATAACTCATTTGAGCTTCAAACAGCAGCCCAGGGATCCAGTTCCACCCTGAGAGAGCTTCACTGAACCACACTAATAACCTATAAACAATCAGCCCATCTCTATTCCATCACATCCCACTAGTGGGCCACACAGGAGAAACCCATGAATCCCTCTTGGTTCACTTTTTCAATTCAATGCACACAAAAAACTTTTTGTTAGAATAACTGATATTAGACTGAACAGGAGTTGAGGTATGTTGGATGAGGATGTTGTCTTATACATTTTCATAATCATTGTGTTACTTGTTTAGAATTATTTAGTGAATATCATTGCAACTGTATAATAAAATGCCTTCATTCAAGAACTTTGAGAGGAAGCTCCAAGTCTCAGACTGAGAAGCTTACCTGGCGGTCTCCTTCCACTCCATCTCCTGTCCATCCACTGACAGCAGCTCATCCAACTCTGTGAAGAGCTGTGGGGGCGCTGGGCCATCATCCTCCTCACCGAGGATGAAGCGGATCCTCTCCGCTGCCGGTGAGACTGCGGAGAGAGGAAAAATACTTCGGTTCATAGGCTGGCAATGCTGCCCGTTGGGCAAGGGTTTGGGGACCGGCGTCCCCTCCTCAGCTGGACCCTTCCCATTGACCTCAGGGGGAGGTGGAGGTGGTGGGATTTTCACCATGACCTCCTCTCCTTTCTCTTCTGTGTCCTCTTCCTTTTCCTCATTTTCTTCTTGGTTATTGTTGTTGTTTGACATCTTTAAAATCTCAGCGACCCCCCCCTTTACTCTTCAAATCAGCTGATCCAGGGTTTGCTCCTCAGATAGCAGGCGGCGAGCTACACAGGCTCACCAGAGTCCCAGAGCAGCAGCTAGACCCTCATTAAAGTTTCGGGTGGAAGTGACAGCCGCTCAGCTGCTTGCTCCAACACTTTTGGACCAGGTAGGAGGGGGCCGATGGGGTTTAGGGGTCCCCTCAGTGACAGTGTCCCCACAGCTAGCCCCTTCTCCCTCTCTGCCCCCCTTCTCTGTTCAAACAAGCCTTCGCCATTGGCCCTCCAGCCTTGGCAAGCTGCCCTGGAGCCCCTCATTAACAATTAGGAAATGGTTCACAAACTGGCCTATTCTCTCCCAGAGGCTTGGCTTTCCTTCCCCTTGTCTTCTCATTTGAATATTTAGAGAGCAACACAAACAGAATTTCAACAGGATTGATATATGAATTGAACATTTCACTGCTACTCAAACATATTGCAAATGGTCGACTCCATCAAAGCTTGTTCCAACAAGTGGAAACAGTATTTGAACTCTGAATGGAGGGCCCACTAATAATCACTTCCCCCTTTTTCATGAAAACAGGCCCATGCATGAAGAAAACTGTACACTAAGATGATTGTCATCAGCAAATGACCACACAAGACCAGAGCATGAGGCACCATTAGAGCCACAGCTTGTTTATGAACAAGCTCACATGGCATCTCTGCTCAAGGAACCTGCATGCTCATGTAAAGAAATGGTTAGTGGAAATGGCTAGTTTAAATAAACGTTGTCACTGGCTTCAATTAGCTAAATATTGTACTTTCTACTCCACTACTTTTAGCTGTCCGCTTTGGTACGAGTTAGATTAACATAAAAAGATGACCAATTTAAAATGGATGAGCAAGTTTATAAACTAAACCACACAACAGTGTATTGAGTGGTTAAAATAAGGCCTGCCTTGACAACAGTAAAGACCTGTTTACTACTTTTGAAGCCTTAAGTATGGGCTCTCACAAACATAATGTGTTTCTGTATGGGAGCGATCATAACAAAGCTGCCTGATCTAATTACATAACAGCATGTAAACACTTTGGCACCAGAGAGTTGACTTTCAATACTGAATCTATTTAAATGTATCAGTTTTATTTGCCATATTATTTATTTGCTTTTCCCTCTGACCCGATCAGCTTGTCATAGATTTCTAGAGAAAGTAAATTAATGAGTAATTTAATGAGTAAATTAATGATCTGATCGGCCCCATTATGCTCTCAAGAAGAAGAATAATTCATTAAAATCTCACAGTGGAAGGACAATAATCATGTTAGTATTCAATAAGACTTCTTTGCAGAAGAAATTTAGACACTCACATGCACATCACACTAAACATTACATCAACCCACGGCATTCATTCATACATTCAGTCAGTCAGCATGAAGTGGTCAAACAGTAAGAGGGGAAGAACTGCAGAGTTCCCTATTGTGTTTTCCTCAGCCAATAACATCGACAGCAGGTAAGAGCCAGACAAGAAGCAGTAAGATTACTAGGTGGGGGATAAACTGTCTGCTGGCACACACACATGCATACAGACTCACACACACACACACATCCACAAGCTGCAACTAGCTTAAGTCACTGCAACCTGTTTAATAACACCCTGTGTGGAATAATTTACATGTGCGTTTCACACATTTAGCTGACACTCGTATCCACAGCAATTTATGCTGATTACAGTAAACACTTAAAACAAGCTTTAAATACCTATATGGCCAAAATTGCATGCAAACAATAGCAAGCAGTGCAAGGAGAGTATCATAGTCTCAGGGAGATAGACTCACAAACTGTTGTATTGCTTCAATAAAGAGTTAAATAAACAGAAGAGGTAAACAGATAGAGTTTAAGGAAGTATGGGGAGTTCCTTTATAAAGAGCAGCATAAATATTTGAACTTAACAATGCTCATCTTTTTCTTGCTTTTCTATGACATCAAAGTTAAGACAGTCCAGTAAGGAAATAACACTATCTTAGCTGAAACACATTTTGGCACAAGATCAGGAAATGCTGATGCTCCTTTTCGTAAAATACTATTATACTGTTAATTTATAATTTATATACTTATTGCAGATTGAAATTTGGCATAAAGGTAAAAACAACAAATGAGAGGGAAAAGAAACTGTTTTCAAAATTCCTAGTCCAAGGATTTAGAAAGAAACGTGCAACTTTGAGCCTGTCTTGTACCCACCCTTAAAGAAGCGATGTGTTATTTCTCAACCACAGTGAATTAGCAAGAATTACATGATTTTCTAATTGCAGCAATTACAATGTTTAAGATTGTGTCACATTCGAGGTAAACCCTGAGTAAACCTTGCAATGTCTTAAAAAAATAAATACTGAACCTAAACTGAAACTGAAATTCTGTGTTTCAGGGATTATTGCAATAAAAAAGTCCCCAAAGAGTCTGGTTCTAACACAGAAAGGCATCACTCAGAGGGCATGGAGAGCAAAGCCTGGCAGAGAGGAAGCACAGGCTTTTTCAACTTCAACTGTTTTGGTGAGGCCAGATCTCCATTATCACCAAAATGCAGCTATCACTTAGTGCTGAGTCATCCTTAGTCCCATGGCAGCCCTAAGCCTAGCCTGGAACCTGGCTAGTTGGACTTGCTTCTCTGGAAAGTGAGAGATTTCCACCAGGATGGAGCTAGTCTCTCTAGGAACCTGTCCATCAATAAGGTTCTTTAATGCAGATTCTTAGCTCGAGAGTCAGTCCTCTTGTTTTTAATTTATATGTAAAATATATAAATATAAAGTTACAAAACTGAGGCACAAGAAGTATTACAAGACAGGATGGATGGACAGATACACATAATTTAAAAACTATAACTTCTTCACATTCTATTGATAATGTTAGTCCGTTTGTGAGAATGTTTTAAACTACCATTCTGGTCATATTTTACATATTCCAACTTTAAAGACTAAAAATAGAAGTCATAAATGAGAACATGACGCTGTCCATCTAAGCTTCCCAGCAAAAACCCAAGCTGGAAACAAGCACAGCGTTGGTGCTAAGAGAAAGTTGGGAGGGTGGGTGAGAAGGGTTAGGGGGTGAGACTCACTGCCGAGTGAAAGCAAAGAGGGGTGAGAGCAAGCACGAAAAGGATGGATGGAAATGAAAATCCCATCGTTCAAACGCAATTTCAAAGCTCTGTGTGCTCTAGCCAAGAGCCATGGGCATACAAAGAGGACTTTGTCCCAGAAGCAGAGGCTCATGGGATAGGGGATGGAGGAAGAATGCCCGCTGCCCCGGCAGAGAGCTTAGTGTGACTGCCACTAAAGGCCTGTTTAGTCCCACTCTTGACATGCATCCTACACAAATACCTTCCATCTACTTTGACCTTTTTGAAAAACTCAGCACAGTATGAGGTTACATGGGATCTAATAGCACATTCATTGTTTGTGACTGTACATGCAGTGATAACGCAACTCCAAGTAATTCATTCAAAGCAAAAAGAGGATCACTGAGAGTACAGGAAATGTTTTCCATGCCACAAAGTCTGACGTTCAGTATGCAGGGCAGCTAGCACACAGGCAGCGGACAGGGATTGGGCTGAATGCAGAGTAACACCCAGAGGGGAATTCATTGAAAGCACAGTATTTATACTCAGAACATCTAGCTCTGGTATTTTGTTTTGATAGCTGATGTAGGCAGGTTCTGGTGAGAATGTAACAAATACCAGCTGGGGGGACACAACCTGAAATTAAATGACTTCTAGGCTGTCTGCAGGTATACTGGATAAACAGGCGAGTTTTCTTTGTGCTTTCACTGTAAACAGCCCAATGCAATTCAACACAGCAGGGTCAAGTTTAAGTTTATTTACAAAGGGACCTAATGCACGACTGTCCAGGAACACTCAGCTACATCATCAGCTTTTTTTGTGAAACATTTAATCCCTTGGAAATAAGGGTAACCTCGTAAGTCATGATTCATCTTGCTTGACTTGAAGTGAATGCAGCCTTATACATGCATAGAAAATATTGAAGAAGTTAGTCCCCTCTGAGTAAAAAGGCCAGTATGGCATTAATTACAGCTGTGTTAAGTCTTTTTGAAGCCCAAAAATATAGTTATCAGAAAACCTGCTTTTTACAATTGAGAAGTGGATGAGATGGACTTTGTTGTAGGTCATTTGTCTCTAGAGCTGCTTTCTCTTACAGAGGATTGATTTTCATTCATGTTAGCTGCAAAGTTTTATTGCCTTTGGTCGATATGTAGACCAGATTAAAGGACTGTTAATCTGAGTGTATGTTTGTTGTTAGGTAGAATCAATAGGGCTAGTGTTGGATCTAATCAGAGAAAGTGTTTAGTGATGCCAAATCAAAGCATTTACTTACTAAAGAGAGTGAGTCTTGTAAATGAAGAGGGGTCAGTATCAACTTTTTCTGATTGTTTACTGTCTTACACTGGGGTGGGAAGATTTAACTGACAAGGCGCTCAAAGAGTGTTCGAGGACCAAGGAATTATTTTTATCAGTTCAGAAAATGCTTCAGTTGTAATCATCTGTTGGTGTCAGTCTGTTAGTCCAGACTTTTCTACACCAATGACAACAATTACATTGTGCCATAATCATCATCAATTCATCACAAAACAGAAGTTATTCTCAATACCCCAGTGAAACTACTCAAAATGGACAAAAATGGACAAAGCCACAGTCAGATTGTGCACATGTAGTACACAAACCTGGCTAATGATAAAGCAAGGTTAGAGTTATTAAAATTTTTATTAGAGGGTCATTTTAAATCAAATTCACAGCCTAGACTTACAAATAATATTAACTTTGTCTTATGTTCTTGAAGAAAATTGTTGATCTAAGAGTTGATCAATGAAAATTAACTCATCATAACAACAACTTACATCCAGAAAGACATAAAGTCAATATAATGGCCTTACGATGGTTTTTGTAGTTTATCTAATCAATACCCACAGACATTTTCCTACTGATGTAATTTATTTTTTACTGTCACTGAGGACTTTCTCTCTATTCAGTCTAGCCTTGCAGCTCCAGACCTCTTTCCAATGTATGCAATGTATGAGAACTAAAGATGATTTTAAAGAATTTCACTCTCATTTGTGAAAAAGTAGTTCTTAATCACCTGAACACCAGTAAAGGCTAATATCCTTATATGTTTTACATACTTTAAAAATTTTACTGGGAACTATGGGATGAGACTTTCAGATGTAGCCTTACTCTAAGGAAAAATATTTGGCACCAAATACAGTTAACCTACAAAAGGATACCTGCAAATGTTTAGGGGTTAAACATATATTACTGTTGCTATGTGAACACTAGGTTGCTCCAAAATGCCAAGTTTTCAGGAACCATATGAAATATAGCAAGGTTTCTCATTTGACCTTTGCATTGATTTAATCAATCTTGATCAATCGCCAGACTGTACTTTCATTTATGAGTGATCAGGTATCCTTCAAGTGAAGTAAGAACAATTTGATATGCATTCAAAAAACAACTGGATACATCAGAGAAGTATTAGCTTGCTCTGTCTGACTTTGGGAAATTAAACCTTTTTGTATAAGAATCAAGTTTCTAAGTAATCTTTTTAATCTACTTGAGAGAATATTTGATCCTATAAAGGGAAGGGGAAAAGGCTTTGAAAATACATCGTCATCAAAACGAGCAGGGGTCAAATAGCCCTGCAGTGGACACACATGTAAATAGGAGGATGTACTCTCAGTCCCTGCAGCGTCCATCTGACCAAACAAGAGGATTTCAGTCCAGACAACAGACAAGGGCCTTCCCCTGGGGGTGGCCATGACTCCCAGAGAGAGTACCACAGAGGAGGGCAGTGAATAACAGTAGGACTTTAGGTATACTGCATGCCTGTCAGTTTTTGCATGCCTGACAGATGCCTGCAGGTTCAAGTTTTAGGCGTTCAAACAGTTACCAGGCTGAGCTGCTACAGCATATTTTGAAAGTACACTAATCAACAACAATCTTTTCTTGCAGCAAAGGTTAGGTGAACAGACAATTGAATGGGAGGAAAATCAATATGGCTATTATTTAAGCTATTTTTCTAATGTCCATGACATATATGACGTTGGAAGGTCAGTGAAGCGGTAGCTCACCACTTCCCCACGGTTAGACCCGGAGAGATCAGAAAAGCAAAAAAAAAAAAAAAGATAAGTCATGCAGCATGCTTTGCAACCAAATCAAAGTTTTAAACTTTGATATATGATCCATTTTATTTATTATATGTCTCATTCAAAATTTGCAAAAAATAACTGTCTGCACCAACCAGATCCTTAAAAAAAACATTCAATTCTGGGAAGCTGAGACTAACAGTCACATGACAAAAATTCAGTGAATCTTCGACTCAACTGTGGTCTGTTTGCACAGAGCAGAGAGAAGAGGACAAGAGAGGTTGTACATGTACATAATTCAGTATGTATAGCATGTGGAGCCCACATTTCTTTGCAATATTGTGGGCACTTGAAATTTGCTGTATATATAAATTCCTCTTTTCTCTCTCAAATAAGTGAAAAAAAATCAAAAGGATTCAACTTGCATTTTTGACAGTTGAAACTACAAAAGACAGAATATATCCCTGTTGCTGAGGATTTGCTTCTTACAGTCACAGATGGTGTTTTTTAATATGATGTGTGCATGCGTCACAATGGGATCTCTTTATATTTTCCCCTACTAATTCGGGTGTGCATTTCTGGAGCCCTATTTTTTGACATTTGTATTGGTAGCTTTCCCAATAATAAAAAAAACAGTCTACAATCGGAAACAAAACACTTATATTCTGCCAAACTAAATAATTATTAATGAACAATTAAGGGGACTAGAGTCAACAGTGTACTTCATGGTTCACATCAAATGATCAAATGGAGTATAAATTGTACTAAAGTTTGTTTACATATAACAAAGTAAATGAACTACTGATGGTAAAAATAAAACCAGCTGTACCACTGTCTGTTATGACGTCTCGCTGAGCGCTTCATTAACACCTTAATTCCATGACAGATTTTTACATAACATCGACAGCATTTACGCCATCCCACCCATATGGCCCAGCAGAGCACCACAGTGTTGACTGTTAACAAAGCAGCGCTCCCCTTCTTAACCTCACACCAACATAGTCGCATTTTCCAGCAATGGAGAATTACCAGTGTTGCTGTAAACAAATCCACATGTGAGGGTTTTACGTTTTCTCACCTTAGCCTGACTTCACTGACTGTTTGTAGAATCATGAATCTGGTGTTTCACCTTTGACACAATTTTTGGGGTATTTTTGCAATAAAGGTTTATCAGGTAAAAAAAAAGGAAAGTAGTATTCAACAGTCGTAAGTATTTCAGAGGCAAAGATAAAGACTTGATGGAGTTGATATCGAATGTTTTTTGATTTACAAAATCATCAAGGGTTTAAAAAAAAGATGGAGAAAACTTAAAAATATACATTCCTGACCACTCAGACTATGGTCAAGAATATGCTGTAAAATCTATGAAACCCACAATTTATAGAAAATATGCAGAACCAGTCAGTAGCAACAACCAGATGGGCTGGCTGTAATCCATTTTCTGATTTGATTTATGTCCTGAGGAAAATCCCCCACATCAAGTTATCTGTACACATTGTGAAATCCAGTTCTGGTGAATTTTGGTCCTCATGTCACTTTATGAGCACAGAGACATGTGTAAAATGACATCGTGTTGAAATGACAGTGGCCTGCCACATTATTGGATTTACAGAAAGCAAGGAAATTTTAATTCACAGAAGACTGCTGTTAAACTGTACAAGGACCCCATTTAAACAGAAAATTACCGTCCATCTCTATCTGAATTACAATACAGAGAGAAATCTGACATTTCAAACCTATTTGGCTAGACTTCCTTGTCTATAAGCATATGTTTATGACCTGTAACTTTTTGGAGGCCTCAAGTCGGCCAAAGTCTTCAGAATCTCACTAAGAAAAGAAATGAGAAACATCAGAAAGAAACCAAACTGTCTCAATTAGAAATATGGCTGTTCTTTAGCTTTTCTCAGTTGGTCATCATCTTGACAACCCCTGGCTTCAGACTTCATGACATCCAAATTATACTGAAGTTTCATTTCAAAAACAGCAAATTCACACAGTTTTAAAATCAGCATAAACTCTGTGGCATTATAAATCCTCGGATGCCGACTACAGTTTTATAAATATATTCAGAACTTTAGAACAGTTTTTCTGATGCAAACCTTAACTTGAACATGATGGAAAAAAATGCTGAGTAAGAGTTGGGCTTACACTTTATCTTACAGTCACCCAATGTGACCTTTCTCTCCTCCCTTTCTTTCTCAAGTTGCCTTCAAACTGGCCGGAGCTCTTTGTCCATGCAGCCACAGATCAAAGCAGCTGTGCCCAAGGGCATATTGTGCTTTACACTTTTCACGAGACAGGGACAGCTCCAGTCAACCAAGAACACAAGCATTAACACATATAGACGCCAACACATTGGCACATACACAAAGACCGACACACTTATGTCTACAACCAAGGACAAAAGCCCAGGAAGGCATGCACTTACACTTTGTACTCAAGAGACTCACATCAGCACTAGCACAATTATATCTGAGTAGCCATTACTTCAATGAAAATTCACTCTGCTCTGTCGAAACGGACTCGTCAGTCAGCAGGACATGCAGGGCTATTTCTGGCCACTAAGTGGACTCAGCAACTTCTTTGGGGTCACAGAGAGTAACCAGGGCTTTTTTCTGGAAAACAGAGCACTCTTAAGCAAAGACAGACAGGAGCCCTAATCGGCCCTGACATGGAGTCAATCAGAACTTACTGAGAGGTTTGAGGATGCTGTTGCTGGCCTCATCGTTGTTTTCTGTGTCTGACTTGTCAGAGGCGTTCTCCGTCAACCTCTCCTTTCTGTCCTTGTGTCCGGCTCTCCGGCGGTGACGCCTCCGACGCCGATAGCTCTTGGGCACATGCACGCCGATGTAAATGGTGTGATGACCTGCAAAAAGGAAAACAGCAGATGAGCTCTCTGAGATCAAACACATCAACAAATACATATTGCTGTGACGCAAAAGATGCACCTGAACTTCACAGCTGAATTCCTGTAAAATGACAAGACACGATTAGAAAAAAAAAAAAAATACAATATGAGATGGATTAATACTTGGAAAATCAGGATGCGAAACAAAAGATGAACTTAAACCTATGTTGGCTGCTTCTCAATATATTTAAAGAGGGAACATTCTCACGTTCTCAGGACAGCATAGCCGAGCAGGGTTATAAAGGTTGCAGTACACTGTCAAAACAAACATTTGAACAGAAAAAGAAGTAGCACTGAAGACTTCATAACTGCATGCATGACTGCATCCCTGTTATTCATGTTGGCACAATACCAAGGACGTGCAGTTTTACATGTCGTTAAGCGGTTAAGGGTAAATAATGACAAGTGGACCAGACTGTTTGCTCATAACATGCCTTTCCAAGAGACATGGATTTCATGCCAACATGCTATACAGTGAGCCCTCGTTTATCGTGAGGGTTACGTTCCAAAAAGTACTTGCGATAGGCAAAATCTGCGAAGTCGTCAGCTTTATTTTTTTTACAATTATTATACAGTACAGAACTATAGAACAAAAACCAAAGATCAAAACCTGTTTTCAGGCCCAAGCATTTGTTCAAGAAATAAAAATATAAACGTTTTCTTACAAATAACTATGATAGTTTTTTAGAAATACTGTAAAATAATAATTTTAATAATCAACCTACGAGGTTGGACACATTGTGACTCGCGCGTGTCAAGTAGAATGTTTAGGATGTGTTTCCAGGGGAAACTATTTGAGTGAGACACTCTCCGGGTCTAGGGCAGGCTATCGTGATATACTTTTGCTTATGCACAATCTGTAATAAGTTCAGTTCAGAAACTTTATCATCCATTCTGTATGATTAGCAGTAACACAACAGAGTGAAACACACAGATCCTCCGCTCCACTGACACGTCTTTTTCTACTGAAGGAAAACACAATGTGCGTAGAAAAAAAAAGAAAAAAGAAAAAAGTTATTTTTATGCTTTTTTACAGTGTATAAAAAAAGCATAAAAATAACTTTTTTCTACTACAGTAATTCAAGATGGAATTTGATCCACACATAGCTAGATGATACATTGTGTTTCTGTATTTACACAAAGCACTGAACCAAATTGCAAATACATTTCTGTTTGAAGAATGTAAAAGATATGAAATACCACTGGAACTCCCTGATTTGGTGATAAAGTGGCCAATAAATTATTGTTCAGAATATACTGCGTATAATGCTGTGGAAGATATGGTTTATGCAATAGGAGCACTTATTACATATTTCTGTTTCCTATTTTTTTTCTGCCACTTAAAACTGCAGTTCACCATCACCTAATGATTTAAAAAAAAAAAGCTGCTGTTCAAAACTTAAATGATTCAGTTGCAGGTTTATTACTAAACCCAATGCAGTCAAATACATCAGTCTCGCAAAAAAAAACAAAAAACTGATGGCCCTTTTTTAAATGAAATGGGATAGAATGATAGAGCACAAGCCTAGGAAGAAAATATTCCTTTTGAAGGGGATCTAATTCATGGAGAGGATACAAAATTATGTATTTATTTAAATACAAAATTTATAAATAAATAAATAAATAATATTTATAATTATGTATTTCATAATTTCCCTGATTAGTTTTCAGCTAAATAATACAAATAATAATGATAATTAATAAATCTTAAATTGAAACCTTCAACCTTAATCGCATTTCTGGCACCAAAATGTCCCTTTCCTGTGTGAAGGAAGGCTATAAAAAGCAACCTTACTGGGTAAACATCAAAAGAGGTCCTGAAACAAAGAGCTCTATGCGATCAGTTGCCTTTTAGGGCATGTTGGGCAACGCTGAGCCTAGCACTGCACATGACCCAACCAGGAAGTGGCTGAACCCCGCAACACAACAAACAATGATCTCTCTTGAAGCACAACAGTATTCATTATTCACTAGTACCACAATGCTTTGTTTTTTAGGGGTTCATCTAAATTCACTCACACCAACGGGTCAGCATACCAAGCTAATGCTGAGCATCTGAGACGAGCAAGATCTGGTGGTGGAGTGGTGGACCATGACCACTACCATTTTGTTAACATTGCATGATAGAGCAAGATTAACAACAAGATTAAACTACTAACAAACTGATCTGAAAATGTTAAATTTTCTTTAGAATTGTTCAAAAGTTTATTGTTAGCTCCAGATATAATATAGATATACTACAATAAAAATACTTGAAGAAATATCTGGCGATTATTTTTCCATTAGTTTGTTTTGGTAACTTTCCCCCTCACATGACACAGACTGAGTGACAGTCAGTGATAGACAGACGAACTCATAAGAAGAAAACAGAGACAGACCTGCATCACCCACACCAAAGCTGCTGCCCACTAGGCTTTTGGTTCAACAAAGATGGTACCATTCCCATGTTTATAGGATAACATAAAAACACAAGATCAATCGTGCAGCATAAACCATGAGGGCATCACTGGACAAGAAAAAAAGACAAAAAGAAATCATCCTCTCTAGTTAACAAACTGAACCTATGGCCTTATACTGACATTGTTGTACTTTTGTGCCTGTAGCAATTGTGCTATAGGTTTTGTCCCTTCTCCTAGTATGTGTACTTTTGCTTATTTTCATAGGAAAGAAAGAACCCCTATACAATTTAACGCCATCATGTGACACCAAAACATATTAAAAATTATTCAGGAAATAGTTAAAGGCATTCTTAGCAGCTCATTAAGGCAGAAAGACCCACCTCACCTAATCTCTTTGAGGAAACAGTAAACTTTTAAATTCCCTGGTGTTTTTACTTATTAAAAACAGTTACCTTTTACCTTCACAGTGGTTTATTAAGGAACATTAGACTCGACCAAAGAAGGAGGCATTACAACAAGACCCAGAAGCAGATGGCAACAATTAAACAGAATAAAGACATTGACAGCAAAAGAAACAAAGAGCGTGCTGCTATCGGGACTGATAGATGAGCAATAAAGCAGAGTGTGAAGACATTTGCAGGGGTTGAACGACCACAAGAAAGGAGGTGAGAGAATGAGAAGAGATTGATGGAGGAGAAGAAATAAAAAATAGTTGAGTCAAGGCACTGGAAAGAAAGATTTGCACACTGCCAGAGCAGCTTTGTGAAACGACTTCCTCTTCTTTTTTTTCCTGAGGAAGAAGAACTTCTTTTGGAGCTGCCTGTAAGCACACACTGAATGAAATAAAATCCTTGTGTTTGCTGGGAGGTTTGTTTAGCTCACTAGATTTCTGAGGAGAGGCAACGCCACCGCCAGTTTCCCCAGTAACCGCGCCGTTAGGACCTGCCTACACCAGTGGGGAGGATGGCAACACGCCACACAGCACTGACAGCATGCTAATACAAAACAACTTTAAAAATATACTGTTGGAAGGGGGAAAGAGATGTTGACAAATTTTTGTCGTCAGAATAACTTATTACTCATCCTTTTTATTTCTGACTCAGCTCTAACACGCAATATCTGTGAATTATATCACAGGAATAGAAACATTTAACCTAAGGTTACACCAGATGTGACTGTTTACATGCATGCGTAAGTGATTCATCTATCTTGAGCTCTTACACGTTCTGTGACGCAGACTCCAGATACCAAATGTTTTACTTGAGTAAAACAACAAACTAATCAGCTTCAGATAAAGAAAAGTAAGGCCTGCAGCTCCTCTTCCAGTCTTTTATCTTGTACAATGTGAGAAATGTCAAGCTACCTCATCTCTTTTGTTCTTTTTTATCACTTTTTGAGTCTGGCTGTCGGCTCTGTGCAGCAGCAGGAGGGAGATTGAGCTCAGTGGAGACTCCAAAAAAGAGATTTAGCCAGCAGACGAGGACACATGCAGACACAGCTGAGACGCTGGTTATGCACAGGAAGTTAGAGAGGCTGAAGCAGGGTTCAAGCTGAGGTGACACCTGACAAAATGTTGACAGGCATGTGGGACACTGCTGCGCAAATTCCAATGTTGACTCTGTTAAATGTATTTCAATCTTGTATGAAACAAAGTTACTTTAGGAATTGCACAAGTGGGATTGTATTTTTATAAACAAAGTAAAGCAAGGAATAAGGAATTAGTCTAAACTACAAGTGTATTCGGAGAGAGCGGAGACCCCCGCCAAGGCCATGCCTTATCGCTTCGTGAAATTATCTGCCCTGTGATTCTTATCTTCTCCAAAATGTAACGTGTTCTTCTATGGCACCAGCTACGTAACATCCTTCCATTATGTTTCTTAAAAATCAAGCCAAAAGTTGTTGTTTTTTTTATGAAAAAAAAATTAGTTGTAATTAGTAATTGGCAAAAGGTTTGATCTGGAATCAGTCTTATTTCTGCCAAGGAACCAAAACAAACCCTCTCCACTTTTTCAGTGTAAATGATCATTATCCACCCTTTGAGTAGCATCTTCTCTAAGGGGTCCTTCCTTGGCACATGCTACACCCTTCCCCCTTGTCTTTTAAATATAATGCCGGTGATTTTCTCATATAATGTTTTGAATTAATTTGTGTCAATCAGTTTGAAATGAATTTTTAGAGCTCCAAGTAATTTAGTGACAATAAATCTTGGTTTGGCCCAGATTTCTTTGTTGCCAAATGGAAAATGGAAAAAAGGCCACACTATTACGTCCACCAAAGAACCAAAACAAACCATGGGGTTCTAGCAGGTGAACCTGGATCTATGCCAGACCATTTAATCTGCTGGACTGGAACCAAGAAAACCGTGATGTTGGCTGCAGGTTAATGTCATCACCATGTAAACCTGACTCCTGAGCAACATGAGGCGTCATGATCAGGTGAGGAGACTTCGAGAGTAACTACTGTACATCCCTTCAAGTACTAATTAATTTAAACTATCATACCAAAAGCCTACACCTTTAACATTGTTTTATCAGTAGGCATTTATATGTTTAAGTATGTGAAACCTTTTTCTATTAGCGTTTCTCTTTGTTGTCCTGTAGGTATTTGAGGGGATTAACGAGGTAAACACAGGGTGACATGCTTGGTGTTCTACATTTCTCTCATGCCAGCACACAAAACAGGTAAGCGCCACTGCGTACGTGCAGGAAGTGCGTGAAATTCTTGTTTCTCAGAGACTTAACGAGATCCTTCCTGTAACTCTCAATGACTCATCTTGGTTTGGAAAAAGCAATTTAGAGGAAATAAGTTGTTAAAGAAACAGAAGACAAAATGATAATTTGAAAAATATAAAAAATAAATAAGCACGTCTTAAGAAGATAAGATAAGCACTAAATTAGAATCTTCTCTGACTTTTATAAATACAAAATAAATGTTTCAAATAAAAGTTGAATCCTGGAGAAATATTTAAAATGCACAAAATTCATTCTGTCACCATCACATGAGAAGTGAAATAAGACTTTTTTGATCACGTGCAGAGAAAGTAAAGTGAAAAAACAGGTAACTTACCCTCTACCTCCTCCTCATCACAAATGTGCTTTAGTAAGGACGCCCCCCGGTCCAGCACCGCCTCATCCTCCATCCTGTAGTAGTAGAAAAGGAAGAAAGACTGCTCACACTTCTCCTCCAAAGACAACGTGGAGCCATAGCGCCTTGGCTCATTCACCTGCAGTAAGTTTGGACTGGGTGTCAGTCTGGTGCTGCTGGTGGCGCTCATCTCCACCCATTAAATAAACTTAAAGACTCATTGACAAAAACACTTTGTGACGACCTCAGAGCTCTGAGATAGCACCTTAGAGAGCTGCTTTTCTGTTAGTAAACCACTCAAGTGTGAGAATGTGTGTCGTCCTTGAGGAGGGCAAAGTGCGCAGTCGATAGGTACGAAGTAATGGATTTAATCTGGCAGAGGGGGGTGAGGGAGAGGACAGGAAGTCTGTGCTAATTGAGTGTGATAGACAGAGTGACTAGTGCTGGTCACGACCAGCTGACTGAGACAAGACCCTCTCAAAATTTGGATCTATCCTTGTCCACATTTCACCTGTTTGACACTGAATGAGGGTGTTGTTTTTTATTATCAGGGGAAAAAATATATCTGAAAAAGTATCAGTCAGTGTTGTGTCTAATCAGGCACACGCCCACACACACTACAAAGCCTCTCCATCTGGTCGGTAATGCCTGCCAGCCCCCCTCTTCACCACCCTCCACCGAAGAAACAAGTGGGGCATCACATGTCTGTCTACTCATCCGCCCTTACAGGATTACGCCGGCTTTACTTAAGTGACAACACACTCAGAAGCCCGTAACAGGCCGGCGTGTCGGAGCCTCTAGTGCTCTCCAAGATAACTCTACACATGCTCGTTCTCACCCCAAAACAAACTGTACTGTTTCTCAAAAACAGATAAAGAAGGATTTGAAAAGAATTTCATTCAGACTTGCCCTGTAGCTGAAAAGAAGTTTTGTTTGTTTTTGTAAGGTGATACATTAAATACTCTCAGTCAGCTGCTTGCATGTTCAGAGATTGGCTGCTATAAACACAGACAAAACATAAAATACTGTAAATTTACATATTTGCAAATTAAACTTCCAAGACACATTTTAATAATGTTCCCCCTACAAATCATTGACACACGTTTACAAATGTCACGTAGCAAGTAATATGTAAGCTCAGGTATATCCCAATGGGATCACAGAGAAACTGGTATTGTAAAACAATACAAACAAGAACAAATGGATTGTTCTGTTGTCTGTTGTTCAGATTAATTAAAGGGTTTCATAGCTATCCTTAAAGTAAAGAATAATAATTATGAAATCAAGTGACTTATAGTCAGCTTAAGAAAAAAAATCAAAGTTTGTTTATCCACTAATTTACATGTTGTTTGTTTGATATTGGAGTAATTTAAATGTGATTCATGCCCCTTTAATTAAGAGATATATACATATTATATGATACTGCTATAAATACTGTTAGTAATGTCATCCGGCTCAACTTGGTGCATTCTAGGTCAAAGTGGAAGGGACAGCAGGGTTTAAGTAAAATACCAGGGGGATACCCTGGTTACAGAGGTCTCAGAGGTCAAAGGTCAGCTGCAGTACAGTGTTCTTCCAACTGGTCAAGACTCAGCTTTACTCGCTGCATCAAGCCACATAATCTTTATAATCACACAAACTAAAAGATTAATTTCATCAGAGTCCTGTTTTGAAAAGTTATAATAACAGAAGAGAAAGAAAACTATGTATGCATTAAACCTACCACTGTCAAGTTATCTATGTCACAGCTCTGAATAAAACTAACTTAATGAATAATATTTCTCTACAATAAGTCTGTTTTAACACTTGCTGATGACGTGTGGACAAACAGCTTTGCAATCAACACTTGAGAAGTAGAAAATAACACTGGAACGCTTCCTGTGTAAGAGCTATTTAACTCACAACCAAAATTATTTAAGCTATTATTATAAAGCTGCTCAAGTGATTTGTCCTTTTCAAGACACACTTACACTGCCGGTAATGAGTAGTGAGATATTATCACTGTAAATAAGAGTAATCTTTCCCTCAACTCAAACTTCTATGCCTTCTTTTTAGTCTTTCATCAAAAGAATTATAGTAAAATTATGTTAGAATGCTAACTTTTGTAGAAAATGTTTGTTCCTACAAAAGCATAATTTTTTCTAAAGCTGGGTCACTAAACTATTATTGGCTTAAATTCAGATACAGTACACTGATTGATCACCCAAAACATCCTTACAAGAAGCTAACACACAGCGAAGAGCCTGAGATCTTGTGTCTCTGGATTTCACCAGCCTTCTACTAATACTGGCTTTCCTACTTCCTCCATTGCCACCTATAGAACAATCATGGACATAACAGGCCAAACTGCACTCTGCCTGAGCAGACCATCTACACATGACTGCACCTCTAAGTTCTGTTTCTGGAATTAACTTATATAAAGGGGAGGAGAGAAAAATATATTTTAACTTTGAACTGATTATTAAGCAAAATTAATAAAATATTTGGATATGACATGTGTCAATGGTGTTTGTTTGTTGTAAATGTGTGACATGATTCCACATGATTTTGTTTGTTTCTACATGAGAACTTGATTTCCTACGTTTCATGGAATGCTTTTTATCTAATAATAATAGCTTTAGATAATCTAGAACATACCGACTGACCTGCATCTCCCAGCTTCCCTGCATAATGATTATCTGTATGTTTTCCTGAAGTCTCCTTTTATTCCAATTATTAATTTTACTTTTATTTTGTGGTACTATTACTACTATTTTTTTGTGGTTTCTACCAACATTAAAAAACTCTGGCTTTAACGATCCTTTTGTAATCCTTCAGTAATCAGGATGTATCAAACTTGGTTTTACAGGGTGTGTGTGCATAAAAAAATTACATAATTGATTGTGTGTGGATGAAATGGCTTTGAGCTTGTTAAGCAACAGGAATACAACCATGAGGGTGCAGAATCTTTTGCACTCTCAATTGCATGGTGCTGATATTTGTACTTTCCAGCATAAAGCATAATTTCAGAAACATAATTTGTCATAGGATGCAAACGGAAACACAAAAGGAACTGTTTAAATCTTTGACTTGTCCCTCATGCCACAGTGTATAGTAACCTTAATTTTTAAATATGTTTTTGTGTTCTTTTATGCTTACGTCCACTTTTGTTTATAAAAAGGCAAATAAAGTATTTTGCTTTGTGACAAAATCAACTACACACTTTTACTTTTTCAGGATTGGATGCCCAGGTTCTGGTCTTGTGGCCAACCTTTACTGAATATTTTTCTAATGCAGAAAATCCTTTTTTGTCTCACTTCTGCAATCTATATTTTAGCTCACTGCTCACAACACCTCGGAGCACAGGGCCTTTATTCATTTACCAGGAATTACCAAAAAGGGACCAAGGACTGCATATGACACCTCCAACACCTGTGTCTAATACTTCAAAGTAGATGTTGAAGGTAGATGAATGTACTTATTGATTATCAATGTACTTATTGATTACCAATGGTTAAACCTTTAAACAACCGTATTACAAGCTGTACAAGCAATCAAAACTTGACAAGCTGTTACTTTGCACTCTTGATAGTATATTAGCTGTTATCTGTCTTTCACTACACAGATAAGGTATCAGTCCCCCTGTCCTTGTTGGGTCTACAGTAATCTGCATGCAGCCTACATTTACTATCTGTTTGGAGAGGTGACTGTGTTCTCTGTACCCAAGCTGATGCAACTGTCGGCTGTGTGTACAAAGCTTGGAAACATCAAACAGCCTGAAGGCATCCGGACTGTGTTATGGTATACAGTATCTACTGTAGTCATTGCATGAGATGTGAATAAATCTGTCCGGGTCATGTATCTAGTATTGTTCTCCAATCAAGTTTGTAATCCTTCATGCAATGGAGGCAAAATGTCATCAGGTATCAGATTTCCCTGGACCTCATTGGATTTTTCCACACAATAAACAGATACCTACAGTTTTTGTTAAATGATAGCCACAGCAGGCTTTCGACTGACAGCCCTTTTCGCAGTGTTTGAAACGCACATTTACAGCTTTGTTTCTTGTTAAGTGTTCCCAGTGCTTTGTCTAAATATATCGGAGGGTCAGGAGGGAAACAAAAGCAGGAATTGTGGTTCTATAATCATTATAACACTTATCAAATAGATGTTTTATAGATCACTTAGTAATTGAATCCTCACATAAATTAATGATGACTACATAGGATCAACAAAAGAATGAATTCAAACTCATGTTTGTGTGGGTCTGATTGCAGAAAAACACAAAGTCACAATGATGCAGTGTCACCTTTGCCACTATTTGCCCTCAGGTTAAGATCTACAGACCAGTTTGGTAAGAGTCCTTCTTTTAAGATACATGGAAAAAAATATGAAGCCTTTTTTCTTCAAAGGACCAATGTATATCAACGTCATGATTCTAAATAACAGCCATGATCGAAAAGAGAAACAAAGTTGATTGTTTGGGGTCACTTTGGTCTACTCAAAATCATAACTGAGGTACGTTTCCCTCCAGGGCTTGCAATGCAATTACATGGCTTTTCTTGCCTTCAAGCTTAAACTTTAACATGTTCCAACTTTAAATGACCTTTCAGGAGATTGTTGATTTCCAGCCCAGTGTAGGTGCCATGTGCAGAGGCAGTTACTCAGGCTAGGATTAGAATAATATCCAATATGATGTCATTCATATAAACTTAAGTAAGACAATGATAGCTACACCTTATTCTCTTCGAAAGCAGTATTTGAAAACATAGGTTTAACCTTTTTTGCAGTCAGAGTGCATGCTGTAACCTGTCAGTCTCATTACCAGAACCACTTGTCCTGAAGTGCACCTGACCTCAAAGTTTTATTCTTGCTCATATTAAGTACCAGTAGTTTTTTATAGGCTCTTCTACACACATGTGTGCCTCATTCAATTTATTTAAGATCAAGCAGCCCTGCGAAGAGTGAAAAGCACTCCTGTAAAGCTTATTGAAGCCACTTACTTCTTGCCGCTGCTCATCTCTTCAGGTTGCGTGTGATAAATCTCCTTATTGAATGTGCTGAGAAGAGAGGATCACCAGAGCGGCTGCTGATGCTTGACCTGACAAAGTGACACATAAGAGAGGTCATTTCTCTGCTTTCATTAGATTCAATGCACTCTTGCAGAGTCTTTTACATCCATGTTGTGCAACTGAAAGCAAAGTATCTTTAGTGTGTTATACAGCACAATTCACAGTAAGACTTATTATGGGTCTGCTGTTGGTCCAAAAGTGGATGATTTATTGGATTACAAAATATAATAAAGCAATATATGATCACATTATCGTCACAGGCTCACTTAAATAGGAAACATACTGCAAACAACATTCTATGTGTGCACAAGGGCAATAAATGTATGAATTCTGTGATCAATTTCAGGACACTTGATCATAGGGTGCAGTCTTTTACTCTTAATAGCAAACGGCAAAGAAGTTTGAAACAGCGTCTTAACTGCCCCAATGAAGCGCTTATCCAGAACAAAACACACGCCCGCTGCGCATTTACGCACAAGCCACGCTATAACCGTGTGACAAATCGCTTCAATTAAACTTTAAAAGACGCAGAAAGCTTGGATTAAGAAAATAAAAAGTCAAATAAAGCCCGATAAAGTCGCTAAAGTTATGAAGATACCAGTGCCGAGCTGTAGGGAAATTAACGGGAATATTTGGGTGATTTACGTTCGCGGCGCCTCTTCCCACATGCACACAAGGCCTGAGGAAATTTGTTTTCAGTTAACTTCAAGGTGGAAGAAGAGTGAAGGACTTACCGCTGGAGTATTTCTTTGGCTGTGTGTGTTTGGCTCTTGTTGTCACCCCTGCGGTGGCATGTAGGTAAAGAAGTCTACTTCCACAGCTCGAGTAAGTTTGTATATGACATTGTGCAGCGACTGCGCTCTGCATGCTGCCGCCTCTATCTGCTGGACCATCCTTCTGTCAACGCCACTCCTCCGGTGGGAGGTCAAACTGCTCCACTGCTGCACCATCATCTCTCTGTCAGCCCCCACACACTATCGATCTAAGTCATTGTACAGCTATTTCAGCCCAGACGAATGCTTGAACACTTACGATCCAAGAAGAAGTTGGAAGTTATTAATTAAAAACATAAACAATAAGAAAATAAGTTATTAAAAGTACATAAGTTAAAATCACGAATAAAATTACTGATGTATAAAAAGGCTAAAATCCTAGAGCATCTTAGTCGTTTTTTAAACTGATACTTGTTTCTTTAAATATTGCTTATTCGTGTGCGAATTGTCTGTTATGTATTCCTGTTACATCACTAAAAGATGAAAAAGCCTGCTTTACATATTTTTGTTGCACTAATAAAACTGTTTAATGACAATGTTTTTGAAGCACAAATTATCGCTTGCTGACACTTGCTGGGATTGTTCATTAAATTTGTGAATTAGGCCTATGTAATTTGGATGTACAGCGCCATCTGTTGGAACTAACGTGGTAAGATGAGCTGTCATTACCTTTTCATAGGTTATATGATTTTAAATTCAACAAATGCAATCAGTTAAAATTAGCTAATTTCATGATTGTACAATTTTAATTAAACGAAGATCTTTGTCATGATTTTAAAAAGACGATGAGATGATTGTATCATGGTCTTGTTTTCACTATTGAGCCCCCCTTTAGATCATGAATACTTGAAGGGTTGTCAGTCTTTAAAGAGACAACCTATAATCTAAAACTAAATAAAACTAAATAAGGAAAAGGCAATCGACTTTTGTCCCTTATCTCCCCTTTTGATTTCTTGAAAGGCTAACACATGGTTTGCCCTTAAAATTATCCCCAAGCTTTTAGACTTCTTAATAATAAGATTACATTAAACTTGCCTGGTTGCCTTTATTCTAAGAAGTTAAAATGAGGGAAATGTGTTGTCTCTTAGGGCACGGGATAGGATCAAACTTTTAAACGAATTGAATCCAATATTGGACCTTAGCTTTGAGTTATTTAGTTTCTATAACTCCCTAACATTGGGTTAAACTTATTCTATATCTTTCAAGTAATTAGGAACTAAAACAACCAGCCTTGTTTGAGCTCCACTTGCTTTTCACTCTAACCAAAAGACAAAAATGTTACTAGTACGACTAACCACAGGGTGAATCTTACCTGATTTTTGTTGTTGCTGTTGATTATGTTGTTATGATTTTTTCCACACAAGGGGGCGTATAACGTAAAATGTCTACTTTTCTTGAAAAGCAATAAAACTTGAGCTCGATAATTTCCTTCAACGTTTGACAGTTTCAGCACAACGACCGGACGTTGGTGAATATTTTGATGGACGGCCATTTTTAATTTGCAGCTACTTGAAAAAGCTAAACACACCTGTTTAAAAGTAGTCACCTGTTGTTCTACGCAAGGTTGGTGGTACTGCTTGCAGTATAGCTAATGTAGGTTTGTGTTATTTAAGCAAATAAAGCTGGTGTAGTCAATCGTAACCTACCTTAACCAATTATTCAAGCTAAATGAAAAGCAGTTACGCTATAACCGAAGTAAGCTAGTAAGCTAGCTAACGTTATAGTGAACGGTTAAATACCCAATGCTAGAGTATTTGTTCTTTCGCCAGCATCATATACCGACTGTGGATAAATAAAACAACGTGAGCGGGTTAGGGCAGTTTTTAGAGTAAAGTGACGCGGTTAAATTTGGTCATTTTTAACGCTTTTACAATTTGTTTCTAGAAAAGACGCAAGGTAGTGCCTGTTTAACGGTTCACGCATGCGTACTTTGATTAAACAAACAAAAATCATCCAATCAACGTTCGCTTTGAAGTTGTAGTCTTTATGTGATGAAAAATGCTACCTTCTATTTTTTTAATATGTATTATGTTTTATGACCATCTCCACCTATGCACTAATTTTACTTAAAAAGAGTATCTTGTACTTTTTTAAAAAAATTTATTTAATTTGAGGAAAATTTTAGCATTGTTTTTGGTCTCCCAACTCCAAAGACATTTTTTTTCTCAGTTAACTGGCTGCATTTCTTCCCCACTATTCAGCCACTAACTTTGTCTCTGAACCCAGCTTAATGGGTTAATCAGAGGTTGTTTGCTGAAAACAGCGGCGAGACTGAAGACACAGTAAATGAGCCATAACGTCTAAACAATGAGCCAAAAGAAGTCAAGAAGAGACATGATGACATTATACATAGATATCCGAGCTGGTATTTAAAGATTGAATTGTGAAGAATTAAAATAAATGTTAGATTGTTGTTGATTTTTTTAATAAGCCTAAATTATGCTATATCATGTCTTACAATATTTGTTTTTAATGCATTATGGCTGGAATGCAGTTTATAACATTCAGCCACTACTTTAGATTAAGATATATCTGGCATTGAATGTCATTTTGATATCATTGTATTTTTTATACTCATATTATCAAGTTATGCCTTGTAGATTAAATCAGTGAGGACACACTTGAAAATTAACTTGCACTGACATCCTTAAAGTTTCGAACATTGTCAGTTGAGTCACAACATGATTTCATTGTGTTTTCACTTGACTGGAAACTCTTGGCAGCTCTTTGGAAGTCTGGACTTTACACACTAACCTTGGTTGCTGTGTTACATTTTATTCTGTTCCAAATTTAACAGTAACATTTAACTTGGATGGAAATCGAGTTTAAACATTATTCGATTGAATGTTTAGTGTTTCAGATGTCATGTACAGTAAGACACGTTCAGATACCTGATACTTTTAGGAAAGTTAGGGGTTATTGCCAAAACATCGCCAGCAGAGGGACTTTTGTTGTCACATGCATTTGTTGCTGAGAGACATCATCTGTCTGCACCATCCAACCTGAGACTGATTTGAAAGCTAAAGCTAGATTCACTTTATTGTGTTATTTTGCATTTACATTGTGCTATTTATAATTTTGATTTATTATGGTTAATATTTGTTTTAAAACATTGCAAGTTCATTGTAGATGTTTGGATGTATTTTAGATGTATTTTTTGTTTTTAAAGAAGAATAGAAAAAGATTTTTGTTTATACTTCATAACAACATGCTGAAATTATTAGTCATGTTAAGCAGAATTGGAGCATAAATCATAGGATAATAAGTTCTTTGTATTGGTAATTATAATAAAAAAAAATAATGACATATTATTACAATGGTTGGGTTCAATGCTGCATGATATGTTTGAGTCTTAAATGTATTTTAAGCTGAGCATCTTTATATGCTTGACAAAAATAGAGAAAAAAATCAGTGTTTTGAAAGGTAATTTTATTTAATTCTTTTCTTTTTGTCAGATGAGACCTCCTTTCAAGACAAAAAACCCAAACATATAACATGAACTTACCAAAACATGTCAAAAGTCAGAGATTGCTGTCATGTGGTTTTACCTTCAGTATTCTTGAATTTTCCACAAGTTAAAATTTGTTCTCAAAACAATGTTTTATGTTTTTATCCATAACACAAAATATTGTTAAGGCTAACATCAGTAAGACATATCTAAGACGAGTTAGTGTTAGAAAGAGAATTGTCCCTCATACGTGAGTGTATAATGCAAAACAGCTGCTGTTTTACATATTTACAACCCAAAGCATGTCAGCAGTTCCACGTTTTCCACTTTGTATGACAGATTTTATTCGTGGAAACAGGCAGCAATGTTGCTTAGACAGAATAACATGTTTGACCTGTTACTCCCTGAGTTCACAGTTCTGCAGCTTTACTTCAAATTCAATTTCAAAACATACAGTATATGACTTGATTTCCCCTTTAAAGGAGGATTTTGGAGGTATTTGATAAGCTTGTTGGTTCTTTGTAGTTTGAAATGCACCTGATTCTGTTGTTTTGATCCCCGTTGTCTTTCTTCTGGTTTTATTTTGTGCCAGCTCATGTCTTTGATGTAAAATTGTTCCAGGAAATGTGATTCCACCTTCACATTCTCCTTGAAATATCTCATATCACATCATGACATTAAAGTGTGTGATATTTTATTGTAAAGCAGTTCAGTATATACCATTTTGCTAATTAATTTCCATCTTTCACAGCAACAATTGTTATGACATTTAGTCTACTTAGTTAACTAACTATAGATTCATTGAAATGTTTTGATGCCAAATTTTAATTGAGGCACATTGTCTAACTTCTGAAAGATTCATGATCAATATTTTCTATTTGTCACATATAAAGACATATTTTATATGAATTAAAGAAAAAAAATGTATGTGTGTGTGAAATATAAAGTAACAAAATGTTTTCATTCTTAAAAACTATCTTCAAAATGGTTGTATATCTTGAGTGTATGTCTGAGGATGTTTAAAGTGCATTTATTTTCCTAGCATGTGGCATTCCTAAGGATCTGTGGACCGACTAACTGAGTTGGTGCTTTTCATGTTTCTGTTAATCTGTGACCAAAGGGAGACACATGCAGGTCCTGTATGTGTCTCTCTTTGATCACAGATTAGGTGCACATTGCTCGTAATGTTTAATGTAAAGCAGACTGTTTTATATACTGGCTTATATCAGTGGTACAGTGTGTAACATACATTTCTGCAGTGATGTGGTATATCTGACATACAAATACTTACATTTCTTCTTCTTGATAAAGTTACTCTCTGTCACAAATTGGAAAGACATGTTACATTGGGTAAGAAAATTGTTCCTCACTTATTTAAACATTTTTGACTTGTCAGGTGCAGCTAGTGCAGATGAAGGTATGAAATCAGTAAAATGTCTAAAGAGAAAGAAAACACATTTTACATTAGCCATGCATCGCCTCCTCATGGCCATATTAGGTATTACACGTGTGACAGTGTTTATCTTTACCCTTTTTCTTCAATTTTCTTTTTCAACCATTGTAATTATTTTTGATATTTTTTTTAAATTATTGATTATTGTAGGTTTACAGTTTTGATTTGCAAAATAAATAATCTACATTTGCAGAAACTGCAATTAATTATCATTTTGTGTTTAATCATTATTTATAATTTATACCTCTTTGTGTTAAAAATGTAGTGATTTTTTTTATTTGTTTGTTTATTTATGTAATTATTTTCCAGCAAGCAGCATAATTTCTGAATGTTTATTTCTCGTTAACACAGAAATACGGTTTAGATCACCCAGAGACTATTAGAAAGAGGAGAGGCACAAGTGATACGGCGTGTATCGCAAAGACTCATGGGAGTATCCATGTGCTCAGTCATGGTTCTACAGGCAGAGACACATCTTCCGTCATTTGTATACTCTCCGGTCATGTGAGCGGATTGCTGGACCGCTGACACAGCGCGCAAACTCTCGCGAAATTAACATCAGATTTGACCAAAAATGCTAACGTAAAGCTGTTTCCGGGTCAGGAGAAGGCTGTGGAGGACAGGACGAAAAGCAGAGTGATTACAAGACAGAATTTTGGACTAAACTGACCGGTAGATCGATCGCATTGCTTTGCTTATAACCACGTAGCCTTGGAAGCTAACTGCAGCTAGCTCGCTGACAGCCGACTGACAGCTCACTCGCTCGGTCACATGAAGGGAATTTAACCGGGAGGGGAGGATGGCGGAGCGGGATCTGCCTCTGCAGTCATCTTCGGAGCTTTCAGAAAGTTCTGGGAGGCAAAATTCCTCAGATGAAAACGGACACGCTGATAGCCCAGATGAGACTCTCTCTCCGACTTCGGTGATTTACTTCAAGGAGGCTTTGGACTCCAACCTGCGGTTTGGGAAAGCTGGGTCACTGTCACCCACTCCGCTCCGAAAGTATGACTTCAGGATTGAAAGGATCGACTCAAAGCGCAGAAGTAAGTGCTAATGAACCTTAAAAAGTCCAGATATTCATCCCAACTAATTACCATCCTCCTCCTTAATAATCCAAGTCAATAAGCATTCCAACGGTTAGCGTTAATAGTAGCTAGCTTGTCAGCTAACTTTTAACAGTCCAAAACAAACAACTTCCTTATGATTCAAGAAAACTGCCAACAGCTAACTTAGTTAAGCTAGCACATAGCATAGGTTGTCTTGTCAGTTGATTCCCACACTCTGATTTATTTGTGGAAAAACAATTAAATACTTTCAGTCAATACTTTTGGTACTTTGTCAACCTGATGTCAACAAGGAGTGTATACTGCAGCCACTTGTCTTGTGAGCTGCATTCCTGTGTGTTAGTTTCTGTGTGTGTCATGTGCTGTTTTACCAGGCTTTAATTGCTTTGCAGCGCTTGCCATGTTTGATGTGGTATGAATTTATGGTGGATTGGTCTGACTGTAGTCACCTGTCTGTTTCTATGATAAATGTTATGTTTTTCACCCGTATTTTCACATGAAATAACCAAACATTTGCACTTTTGATGACAGTCGCTTTAACTGAGCAGATTAAAAAAAAAAAAAAAAAAACCTATTGCTTAGTTACCTGCAATAATAGTCTAAGGCTTGCTTTTAGTGTACTGTAAATTACAGCTGTGTCTGCGCCTTATTTCATATATAACCACAAGGTAGGAGGTCGATAATAAATGCACTGAACTAAATAAATATAAGTATTCAGATGCTTTAACTAAGTCAAAGTACCAATACCACACTGTGAAATTACTCACCAAGAGTAAAAGTCCTGACTCGAAACTTCTTGATCAGCATCAAAATTACTTAAAAGTGAAAGTACTCAGAATGTCCCCACTCACAATGTTGAATATATTCCAAATATATAATTGAATTATTAATAATGATGCTTTTAAGTAAGCAGTTAACATTAGTAGGGCAGATTTTGACTACTCAATTTACTGTATTGTTACCAAAACCCAAAACACTGTCCCTGATATTGCAGTAGGTCAACAGTAGTAATGTTTACTGTTTAATGTAACTTTGCTTTTCATTGAGTAAGGTTTTCTTTTTCTATCAAGTCCTTTACTGTATTGTATATTTGTAATTCCCTCTATTATACAGGGAATGAGTATGTTACAGAGTAAAAGAATCATTTAGTTGGTCACCAAAAAGGTAATTTCTTGAGAACAAAAGCTTTACATTCGTAAGTGACAACTCCTTACATGTTGTTAATTAACTATTGATTATCCGGAGAGTTTCGACTCGTGCAACAGCAAAACTTTCAGAGCAAAACTTTCAATTTTCATGTCACCTCGGGCTCTGAGAGTATGTGGGGACCATGTTTTAACTGAGGACCCTTTGTAGCCTGAATCATTCTGGGATTTGGAGGCTTCTTACCTTAAACATACCATGTTAATCATTGATCAACACACAGAACCATGTGTCTGCCTATCAGCTGTAGTTGGCTGATGTATTGTCTCGGTGGAACTACTGATCTGGCTCTTACAGTAAAGGTTTCTGTGATTAACAGCTCTGTGATTTTGCAAGAATCTGGCAATACAATGTCATGACACATGGGTTACAGTTCACTTTATTGGCATTCTGTAAGAGAGGCAATATTGTGACAATAATAGTTTATCTTTTCCTTCAGTCAGATCAGTTACATCTGCATCTGTAATGGTCACAGTCTGACATCATAGCATTACTTTTTTGAGACATCTGTCTGCTACAAATCTTTTCATATCAATAATTAAGAGTAAATATGATTCAGTGATTTGAGAATGAATACAGTATCAAAAACAGTCATAATAATCCACTTCTTAGCCACAGGGAAGCTCAGCCTGCACAGTTTATGATAATTCTTTTATAATAATTAGAATTGAAATAATGTTGTTGTTGTTTTTAATCTGTGACACAATTATAATACAGATGAGACTTTGTAACCTACAGATTTTTTTTACTTAAATCAGCTAATCAGTTACTCAAAGTAATCCTACGATTAACTCCTAAGATGATTATCTTTTAAGACCTTTTACACAGCAGCAGCCAGACGCATAAACATGACTGAGCTTAAATACTGAACTTCATTTCCCTCGTTCCCTTTCATCAGGCTGCTCAGTCTTTCACTTAAGCTTGTAATTAATCCGACTGCTGAATTCTCTCTTGACTTTGTAACTTTGACTACAATTGCAAAGGCTGTGATGTGGATATGTTGTTTTTATGTTTTCTAGGTCAGTAGCTGCTGTATTAAAGTGCGGTACACTTAATATACAACAATTTAAAACACAAATCTAACTCTTAAGTAAAAAGATATCTACAAATAGAATTATGAAATATAGAATCAATTTGAAGTAAAGATACGTGTTTCATTTGTGTTTTCTTGTCCTCTGAGAGTGTTTTACATCTTCATCTAAAATCTATATATCTCATTATCAATATCAAGTGTGGCTTTTAATATTTTCAGCAGGCTGCAGGCTTGTGGAAACTGTAAAAGCAGGTGTTTTTCTTCCTCTTCTCTCTTTCTAAGACGTGCATCACTTGGTTTTCCCGGGTGGATATTAAAATTAGCCTTAACATCCAGGATCTCTGACCTTATTAGCCTTGTTGCTCACTGCTGATGGTGTTTTTTTTCCTGCTGCAGCTAGCTCTCTGATTGCATCGTCAAACGACAGGCCTGTGTGTCAGGTCAGGGGACACTGTTGATGCTTGAGAGACAGATGAGTCCTGTGCTGCATCATTAGCATTGGCTGGATACTCTGGGGACCCCCTCCCTCCTCCCCTCCTTTTTTTCTTTTTTTTTTACGCATGCACCATCTGCTCACGTGACGATGTGTTGCTGTACTCCTGTCAGCCATCTTGGTCGACACCCACCCAGAGCATTCACTGCGGTGCACGGGCAGTCCAATCAGAGTGAACCGGTGCTAAGCTGACCGGAGGAGGGCTGTGATTTTCAGCACGGTGCTCTCTTGCATTTTAAATCCCCCCCCCCAGTCTGCACAAAAGGGATAACAAGAGGTTGCAGAGGAGGAGGAGGTGGAGGAGGAGAGGGCAGAGCAGCCTCTCTCAAGACAGCAGCTTATTTCACTCAGTTGTAAGGAGGAAGGGAGGAGGATGCAGGCATAAAGAGGAGGAAAAGCAGCACCCTTTCAGACACCTGCTGAGCGCTGCTGTGGCCTTCCCTTTATCCTCTTTATTTGGATGCTCTCTTCATCCTCTCTGGTTCCCTCTTCTCTCTGACTTGGTGTTTTTTCGGGGGGCCTTCACTGGTTCCTGGAACAAAAGCTACTTTGCCTTTTTTTCCCCCCGGCGGTGTTGGTTTTGCTTCAGCTGAGTCATCATGTCTGATCTGACGCCTCAGAGCGAAACCCCCACTCCCACCACCGACAAGATCACCCAGGCCGCCCGGGAGACCATCTATCTCTGCAACTTTCGCGTGTCTGTCGACGGCGAGTGGCTTTGCCTCCGCGAGCTCAACGACATCTCCCTGACGCCAGACCCAGAGCCGGCCCATGAAGGTAATGTGGCGAGATGAGCTCATCGTCCGGAGGAGCTCAGTGGGGACTGTGTGATCTCTGCTTGGGCGTGGTGACACCTCTCATTTAGTGGACTGTGGTAATGTGTTTGAGCTGTGTCACGATGGAGACGGTTTGATGTCTGAAGTCACACAGCAGGATGACGCTGCTTGTAAATAAGCCAGGGCTGGGCGACAAAAACAACCAGGAAGTGCTGCTTGTTTGTCATGAGAATGCATTTTCCTGCAGTAAATCATAACAATCACAGATCATATTTGCATTTGTCTGTTTTTCCTTGCCTAACAAAATCTGAGCTGCAGCAGAATCGGGTTTGCTGTGCATGTTGTTGTTTATTTTTCTCTCTCTGAGGACGCTGCTGAATCCACATAATTAAATTTTGCAGTGAGCGGGTAGCTTGTTTTGAACAGATTCATGCTGCAGTATGAAATGCAGTTTTATGATTTTATATTTCATGAAAGAAAACCCGAATAAGTGAACAGAGGGGCTTTCCTCCTCCTCCTCATCATCATCATCATCAGCATCTCCTGCCACGCCTTCTCTCACTCTGAGCAGGAAGATTAGCCTGTTTACGGTTTTCCTGATAAAACTTTCCTTCGTTCCTTCTTCTGCAGCTCGATATGATGGATCTTTAGCAGAATTTGTTTTTGGCAATTGTGAAACAAAATGTCTCACCACCAGTCTGTCATGTTGTCAGTAAGATGATGTGTTATCTAATATTCTGATTATCTCAAGAACTAAAACTTCAAATCACATCTTTTCTAAAAATACTCAGCTCTTAAAATAGTATTTAAAACATTTCGTCCTAGACTTGTGTATTCATGACATTTTGTTGCAGTTATTTTGTGTTGGAAAGTTTAGACCAAACCAAATGTATGAGTGTATTAATAATGTAAACAAATACTGGAGAATAACATAACCCGGCTGCTAAAAGCCTCTCAGGTTCTAGTTGTGTGTTTATATAAATAATGTATAAGACTGAGACATATAGACGGACATGTAAAGGATTAAGTGCTGATTTTGTTGGGTTTTACTCGTTCATCTTTCTTTTTATCGGTAGTCACTCCCAGTTGTCTTATTGTTTATATGTGTGTTCTGTTTTTTATGGTGTTTGGATCAGTTTTACTTTCTTTTATAATTATTTGTCATAATCAGTTTGTAGCCCCTTGATTTTTTTGTCTTTGTAATTATTGGCTTCATATGTTTTCCTATTTGTTTCGTCACTTCTCTGAAATCACTGCAGTGCACAGTTAAAACATTTAGATAATGTTATTATAAGAACCATTTTGTGTTTAAAACTGTTTTAGTTGCTACAAACAGGTTTAATTTTCACACTTGCAGATAAAACAAACGCTCATTTTCTCTCTGGCATCTTCTTTCAAATTTCAGTATGACAACCCCATTACTTTTATTTCCTGGAAAAATTTTGGAAATCCAGAACCAACTAAATGTTTTTTCCTGTCACTAAGTTTAGCTCCTGAGTCATTCCTGCGCTACTGCATGGACTCTAAAACAGCTTCTCCTGTGTTTTGTCTTCTGTTTTCAGATCCTAAGGATCCCATTGCAATC
>JAOWBC010001486.1:25158235-25169678 GCA_028566105.1 Hypoplectrus providencianus
GTTTGGGGGGTGATTTTCTGTTTTAAGCCAAGATAAACAATTTTTTTGTGTGTCTCAAAGGCGTTTTGGCTCCGGCTATTCCTATTCAAGACCTTTTATGTCCAGCTGAATGAGCGTGTTAGACTAGCTGTTGTGTTTCTCGGTGCAGATGTCGTGGTTATAACTCTGCCTACGTTGCACAAACAAACAACGGTAGATTTCTTCTAAGAATCATCCATCATGAAAAAAAAAAAGGGTCTTTTGAATTTTCTAACCTTTGTCGCACTGTTACAAGGGATACCTTGATCTCTATCTTTTATCTTTTTTCTCTTATTGAAAGAAGAAAAACCTGAATTAAATCAACTGATTTATGCAATGAAATCACATAATCAGCCACAGACTTTGCGGGCCAGAAGCCATCACTCGGTGTTGATGAGGATCTATATTTTAACAAAGGCCTATTTTAATCCTTAACACACACACACACACACACACACAGACGGCCCGAATGCAAGTATATACATATAAATATAAATATATATATATATAGCCCAAAGAGTCTTAAGATATGTTAATGGGAAGAGTGATGATAGAAGGTGAATCAAATGAATTTATAACTTTTTTTTTCTCTCTTTTATTTAAACCTAGAAAAAAAAAAAACCTGTTTTCATTTCTCATCGGCTTCAGTGAAATGTCCGGTTGTGCATGGAGGGATTTCACCATCAATTTCTGCCTTAGCCATGAGAAACCTAAAGGAAAAGTCTGTTTATTCCATACAAGTCTGTATGTACAGTACCATGTTTTCACACGGGGGGTAAAATTTAAAATTTACTGCGTCAGGACAAGAATTCAGTTCATCACACAGGACTTGTTTCTGTCTGGAGGAAATGTTGTCGTGCCTCCGTTTCTTTTCTTTTTCTTCCTGTTTTGTGTCTTCTTCTTCTTCTTCTTCTTGTGTCTGTTAATCTCTCTCTCGCCTTGTTAGAATAATACTGTGCCCTTTGCATGACTGTTATAAGCTCTGTATACAAAGACGACGATGTTAAGTGCCACACAAGCCGGGCAGATCCGCCGAGAGAGCGCCCAGGCTCTTTCTGTTCTACCTTCTGTGGTATATCTCACTTCCCAATCACATGGTGCTTTTTGTCCTGTTTCTTTCTTTTGCTTCAGCATTTTCTTTGTCTGTTTTTATGTCCTCGTTTTGTTTTTTTTTGTTGTTTTTTTTTCTAGCCAAACTCCCATCTTGCATGCTGAGACGTCTTGTGGTTGCAAATAGGAGAATAACCATATATCTGTATTTATACCAGTTAACACAGAAACAACACGACATGTTGTTCCCTCAAACTGAGAAATGGGATCCAGGCAGTTGGAAAAACTCAAACTTTACAAATCAGGTTTTCCATTTCATCCGTTGTAAAATAAAAAATGCTTTAAATTGCACATTTTCATGCTGATAAGTTGTCAGTACAACTTAAAAAAAAAAAAAAAAGAAGCAGCAAAAGTCAAGACCATGTTTTCAGTTCTTGTCAGTAACTGCTGACGAAAGACTGTTGAATTTGAAGATTTTATTTCAAAGTGAAAGGAATTTAACGGTTATATTTGTGCAAACTTTTAGGAGGGAAACGAAACAAACAGCGAGGCTTCGTCAGCAGACAGTGTCAGTTAATCCGAGTAGGTTTGTTTACAAGAGGGCCTCAAATATATCCAGTTTCACGGTCTCCTTTTGTTCAGCGACGCTTCAACAGCTTCAGAAACAACAAAAAAAGCTCATTTGGTGGCGTGTGAGTGACCTGATGACTGAAACAAAGAAGTATTATTTACGACACTAAAGCATCTTATAGAAGTCAAAATCTACCTGAAAGGATTCTTTAAGAGTCTTTCTCTGCTGGCACTTAAAGTAAGAAAATTAGAGGTTTAAATGTAAAATAAAACAGAACGATTGCGCTGCTTCAGGTGACAGAAACATTGGGCCAACCTGGGATTTATTTTTAAAGTTTCTGACTGAAGATAAGTGAACAAACTTTTCTTATTCGACATCTGCGGACGTGTCACGAAGACAAACGTTTCTCTTGAGCTGCTCTGCTCCAATAAATCACAGTGAGCCGGGCCAAAGACCCACACTTTGTCTATTTCTCTTCTTCTGGATAAACGCAGCTGGACTGGAACGGAGAGGGGTCGAACACTGTGTCCTAACTGAACATGACGGCACCAAAATCTGCCTGATGGCATCGTTAAAATGTACTAAATGGACGAGGAAATGCTAATTCAGGAAGCTGAAATTAAGTTTTTAATGAGATGCTTCATCATTTTACTACAAGAAATGACAGAAACCTGAACAGTGTGTTTTGATTTTGTTATTTCCAGTAAATATCAAACATTTAGCATTCTGTTAAACAGGAAGTAGGCTCATCACCCGTCTCTTCAGAGGTGATGTCTCTGGTTCCTCTGGTTTGTTTACATGACGTCTGTGATTTTAACAGACTGAGTGTTTGGACGCTCTCCTCCTGTTAGGACACGGTGTTTCTGCTGAAACGCACTCAAGCCATAATCGGTCATTGTGTTGCAACTCTGACCAAAACCACCAGAGATGTGACGCTAATGTTGATCAGAAGAAAGACTAAATTAATCTGTCAGGCGTCAGAGCTCGTCTGCTGATCCGAGGGGAAACATGCTTTATTTTACAGGCCTCTGCATGAATATTTCTGGGAAGATTTTTATGGAAAGAAGTGTGATTAAGTTCTGACTGAAGGTAAATAAAAGACCATGTTAGAAAGCAGGGGGGTCAAATAATCGTAAACTAATGCAGCTAAAAATAAATATTTTTGTCTTGGTCAGAGATTAGTCTCATGTCATACAGTTTTGAAAAAATTGCCATTGTAGAAAGTACAATTTTTGGGATTTTCCCAATAATAATGTGGAAAATAAATACACAGTTCTCTCCAGGAAACCTTCGAGGAAATATTAGGAAATATGAGACCTTTGAAAATAATGCATTACCAGAAAATTTCATGCCGAATTTCTATTTTAAAAAAATATATACAATTTTTGAGTTTCTTCTTCGCTCACACCTTAAAGAAAGTGTTTTGTTCATCTAGTAACATTTGAAAAATGACCAAAACATTGCAGAAATGACCATTTTTTTGCACTCTCAAATAAGTTTCACCTGCGCAGACGTTGAAGGGGACGTAACGGCGTCTGTCCAGAGCTCCTCACTCACACGTCTGTCTGTCACTCGATGATTAAATGCACTTGCTTCTACAGTAGTTGGGATGGGACTCGTAGTCCGAGGTGCCTGCTGGGACTTGACTTGCCTGTAGATAGTTTTTTTTTTTTTTTGGAGGGGAGGGCAGTTAGTGAGAACATTAAGGGCACTGGAAACCTTACTGGGATTAGTTGTATAAAAAAAAGCTTCTGCTGAGTTCTTTGTGCAACCTGTCTGTTTGTGCCTTTTTTGATAGTCTTGATATCCAAGATTTGATGTGCAGCTTTTGTTCAGTCGGGAATCCGTTTGTAATCGCAGTATACGCTCTTAAAAATGAACACAATCAAGTCTGAGGGTGGGAGGGCCGCGGGTGGGTATCCTTATCTTTCAGTTCTGTAAATTTTAAAGAGATTTGTTGCCACAGCTGTGTGATTTGTGACTGTATTGAAAAAGATGAAAAGCGAACATTTCTATTTTTTGCGTTACCCTTTTTGTTTTTCTTTTTTTTTGGGGGGATGTTTTTGTGCAGATATTTTTATTGTAAAATGAATGTTATGTTTCTATCAGACACTAATCTTGTTTGAGTTGTCTCCAGTGGAACTACTTCACTCTGTATGTTTTGATCAGTATAAACCTTTAATTGTGTAGTTAACATTTCTGAAAGAGAAAAAAAAGATCCTTGGTTGTATTTTAAGGGTTCCTGTTCGACCTGCCATAGACATTGTTTGAATTGATCGGTCAGTTTTATTTTGCTGTCGTGTGAAGGATTTGACTTGAACGAAGCATTTCTTTGCTATTATTAAAGACTGACTGCCACTTTGAAAAAAAAACTGTTTTTTTTAATGTTTGGTTTTTTGTTTTTTTGAAACTCTGCCATGACATTTAAATAGACGTTCATTAAAAACACTGTACCTTCATTAACATCTCTGTCAAGTCTCTTTATAAGATTTCTGCCCGTCAACAGACAACTTCTTTAACTGCTGCCAGCATCTGTGATCACAAAATAATATCAAAATAAATGTTTATTGGAGGGATAAAGTCTTCAAATTAGTTATGTTTAAAGAGAAGAGGGGAAATACTGAATATTACTTATTTCACACACGTGTCCTTCAGGGGGCGCTGTTGTATTGGCTTATAACATCCACTGCAGTGTGTCCTTTGTCCACTCAGCAGTGTAATTCATAAATTTTAGTCATTCACTTTTTGTAACCTGCAAGCCATGAAAAGATCGAAATGTAATTAATTAATGCATTTATTTATGTTGATATAATTGTGAACTTCTCTGATTTCTTTGTAAATGACGATAAATACACATTTATTAATCTGCTAAATGCACAAACGTATACAAATTAAACCTGTTTGCTTGAAAAACATTTTTGAAAATGAAATAGAAAATACAAAGACGAGAAGAAAATGCAAAAATACAATACATTTTTTTTTTAAAATATAATGTAAACAAATCATTTACTTAAACCTGACATGAATATATATAATCAAATCACAGTCAAACTAGCATTAAACACCAATCACACGTATTGATTTCTGCTGGTTTGTTTACTTGTTCCTCTTACCACGTGCTTGCATTGCGGCCACGCATGCGCACTGTGGGACATTGGCTTTTTTTGGCACGCGTTCTGTGTCGGCGGCGCGCACAGCCAAAAACAACCCTCGGCCACGCGAGCGCGCTATCCAGCGTCTGGCCTCGGTCTGATTGGCTGTTTCTGCGTTTCCCCGCCCTCGCTCATAGCGGATTGGTCGGACGAATATCCTTCTTTTCTCTGATTGGACGCTATTTGTAGAACTGGCTGTGTAGCTAGGCTGCTGCTGCTTTCACGTACCACGCCAAAGATCAAATTTAAGACATTTCAAAGATGAATGCATGTGATTTCTGTTGTTTCTGAAGTAGAAGTTGAACTGATATTAGTTTACGATTAAGAGGCTGTAAAAGGTTAATAACAAATACAAGCTTAATACCTAAAGGTATGACATAAAAAGCGACAAAATTTACTTTATAAACAGTTGTAGCAGCTGCTGGCATGGCGTCCATGATTTCTGCTCTTTTTTGCTGACAACCAAAAATAAATAAATAATTTAAATAACGTCGTGACAGCGTGTTTATTAAGTTCGCACATTCATAACAAATATTAAAATACACAAAACACTGAAAATCTGATGAGTTTTTACAAGTAACTTCATAACGTACTGTTGCTGTTTTGCTCCGTGTTGAAAATATTCCAAATTAACCGTAAAAACACAACGTAAACCCACTGAGAAAGAAGCCCGGATTAAAAGGTTGGACGATTCGGAAACAAGTAAGTTGTGTTTTCCTAATTATGTTTAATAAATGGTCTTACAATTTATAATGTATTCTTTAATCATAATCGGGATTGTTTGGCTATTGATGATCTTTTTTCTTATGTCATATGTATTTTCCTGTCATTTATGTATATGATGTGTGGCTGCAAACCGTGTTTCCTTTGTTGAAGTTGTTCAGAGTATGTTCCACGTTGTTGTTCTTTTGCGCTCAAACCGTAACTCTGCTATTTCCTACAGCACTTGAATGCAGCTCCGGTAGATGTCATAAAGCGCCGCTTTTTCAGCACTTTTTTTAATTTTATTTAATATATTTGTTTTAGATCGAAATAAACTCACCCAGTCCATCTCAGCTAGAAGAAAACTAAGAAAATCTCGGAGATATTTTTTTTAATTAACAGGCTTGGTGAATGTGAATGTGTTTGTGCATTATTCAGAGCGACGCTGCGCATCACGGAGCTAATTAGGATTTCAGTATAAATAAGGCCGCAGACGGGACAGCTCGGCCTGTCCTGCCGCTGATGTCGAAGAGAGCTAAAGGTATTGAGGTTAAACCCCGTCAAAGAGCTGCAAGCTGCTCCATCATGCCCACACTCTGACCCGCCTGACGGATGGGACGCTGCTCACACCGGACCCACGGAGATATCCCGCACGTTTCTCTCCCGCAGAAAGTATTTGGCTTATGAACGCAAAGATCCACCGAGGAGATTGATGTTTCCTTTTTTTTGCGGAGACTTTTTTTAATGGCCCAACCTAAACAGACTGCTGTTTCTACCTTGATGGGACGGTGAAGGCGTCTTTAATTTTTTTTAAATGTTTTTTACCACCATCCTGCAGCTCCAGCGGAGAACGAGATTTCTTCCCCGGGTTGTTTTGGTTTCCGAGGGGAGGAAGGCGAAGTGTTTGTGGGGTAAGTGACCTGCTGGAGGACACGCGTGTGTTTGTCAGAATAATATCGCGTACATGTTGTAATTGCCATAATATCCTCTTTTATACCTTAAATGTGGTCAGTTTGTGGCTGTTGTTCTACTTTATGGCGTTCCTGTTGCACCACTGCGTTCATAGTGTCTCTATATTTGTATTTTAGAGCTTAAATCTATCGCAGAATAAGGCTTCTTATGTTTGAGGATGCATGCAGAGCTAATGAAATATGTAATGCATGATAAACATTCATTATGTTTGCATATATTGATTTAAAATATAATAAGTTTTGTATTTTTGTCGTGTTTTTCTAATGACATATTTGCAGGATTCGTATAACTGCCCGTCTATAATAAGCGATATACATTAATTATTAGGTTACAATGAGTCCTTTATTTAATGAGACACGTTTTGTAATTTGATCCTTGCGTTGCATTCAAGAGCAAAATAAAAATCCCTGACGTTCAGCCTCGTTTTCAGCCCATAATGTGCGCTATCTCTGTTATGATCACCATCATCATCATCATCATCATCATCATCTCTCTGGCTGCAGATCTCGGTCAGTTTTTGTGGGGCTTATGATGCCACGTGAACAGGCGACAAAAACACAGCGCAAAAAAGGGATGGGATTTCATAACGCTCACGCGCGTGCAGCCTTGCACCTCCGTGGGAAGCTGCAGTGTGTTGTGTTTACATGCATATGGTGAAGCAACACATTTCAGAGGTATTGCAACATTAACGCTCATGCTGTGGTGTCAACATTTACTTGTTTTAAAAATGAAAGCCAATTAAAATTTAACAACAATAATAACTGCAGGAGTTGTTGTTGTGGTCTTGAAGCGCGTCCTCGACGTCAGGACAGCAAGGGTAGGACGAGGGCAGGCTTTTAGAAACCAGATTACTGGTTATTTTTAGCCCCCTTTTTATATATTTAATACCATCATTCATGGCATTATCTGTCAGATGTGGATCTGTTCAATGTCAGATGATGCAGTTCTGACACATAAACAGTGCAGCAGCAAGAGGAGGAGGGGGTGGAGGAGGAGGAGGAGGAGGAGGAGGAGGAGGTGGAGGAGGTGATGTGGGCGATCTGGCTGCTGTTTTGTTTTTAAATCAGAAAAATAAAGAATTGGAGCCTTTTATCACATGTCTGCAAAAATACTTCAGGGCTCTATTGATTTGTTTCTAAAAAGAAAACAGAGGAAGTTTGTTTTGGTGCAGAAGGCTGTGAGACGGGTTTTTCCAGAAACAATGTTATAAATAATAATAATAATAATAATATTCCTGTGTTGTGTCTGTTTACCTTTTTCTGTTATATGGGGCTTCTGTTCCCACGTTGTGTCCAGTTAATGTAGGATATTATGTTTTTTGTGTGTTATACATCTCTTTCAAACACGTTAGGATCATTTGTCTCAGCAGAGTTTCATCCACAATGCCACTTAATCACTCCACAGCAATTTATTATAGATATATTCATCATGCAGTTGGTCATTTTTTTGTGAATAATGTGCCCTAAAACGTGCAGAAACTAAACATGACTTTGCTTCTCATTAATTCACAGAGCTGCAGGTGGGAAACTAAGCATGACATCCCAAAATAATCAATTTTCATGTGAGGGGAAAAAAGAGAGAGATTCATATTCTCATCTTGTATTTATTTACACATCCGGGTATGTGCGCGCTCCCTCCTCCTCTCAGTGGCGCGTTCATGTCACATGGGAAATAAGAACATCTGCAGGAACAAAACAATAACTTTCAGGTCTTTGTTATTCCTGAAACTGAAATGTATGATTACATTTTATGATGAATACTTCTCAGTTTTGTCAGGCTTAAACATGACGTGAAATGTGTTTGAGTTTAAGCTTTACAGGAGACTAAACGTGGTAGAGAGCAAATACATCCGTTAAAATATATTGACCTCCATTTATAACTTCCTCATTACTGAAGTTTGCCAAGTCAACAACTTGCAGCCTGCAGTCAGACACGTCAGGGGGGGTCAGGCTCAAAGGATCCTTTATCTGCAGAAAGAATACAGAAACAGCACTATTATGGTGTTTTACAAAACCCAAACTGAGCTTAATAATCATCATAAAAGTTCATTTAGACATATATATATATATATACAGATATTCAAATTTTACTAGAATTTAAATACCACAAGTCACAACACTTTCAGCACATTTCACCAGATGTATTGCCATTTAAACAAAGGAGAAATAATACGTTCCATTTAGGAAAAACCTGCAGTTATTTGTTAAAACGAGTGCGACTGGACTGCTTCTAAATAATAGTAATAATAAATCAGTGTTTAAGTTTTATATCCATGGCACAGAGGATTGCTTAGAGGAAAGCATCAAGTATTTTTAAGACAAAAGCCTCAAGTTAAGTCACAAGTTACTAGTTTTGAAGTCAAAGTCGTATTTCTTCAAGCCTGACTGAGTCGAATGTGTTTAATTTGTTTTGAAGCAAAAAAAAAAAAAAGTCATGAGTCTAAACTTGTAAGTATTTTGTTATTGTCACGATCAAATAAAGTCTGACTATATCTCATTTTCACAGCATGTTATATACATATACCTTTACATTTTGTCCATACAGTATTGTTTATGTTGGGATGAAGACGCGACCAAAATTATTAAATAGAAAAAAATGCTAAATATTTGAAAAACGAGTATAACATGCTTAATAACGCTTAAATTGATTTAAATGCCTTAAAAAAGGTCAGTGAGCCAATCTGCTAAATGCCTCTCTCAACCTGGTTTCCATCTTTCCCACGGGAGCCTGAAGGCAGCGCGGCCTCCCATTGGCCAGCCTTGGCTGTCAATCACGGCTCCATCTCCCTCCCACGTGGTGACGTTTCCGTACCAAAGTAACCAGGCCAGTCCATTACGCACACAAAAGACACAACAAAAGCCCGTGTTGGGAAAAATGAGATCCGTCAGCACCCAAAGGACACAACAATAAGTTCCCATCGGGCAGCAGCACACATGGACCACAGCCTGGGACGACGACAATCACTGATTTAACTTAAAAAAGGAAAAAGAAAAACATCTCTGTCTTTCTTCAGCAAGCAGTTTTCCACCGAGCTGCGTTTTGCTCAGATCTGATCCAGGTGGTGAGTACAGCAGCAGTGTTTACCTCACTAAACCTGGTTCTGGTGTCGTGCTGGATTCACAGACTGCAGCAGGCTCGGAAAAAAAACAACAATAAAAATAAATAAATAAATAAAAAAGCCAGATACAGCGACACTGTTGCACTGGAGCTGTCGTCGCGGCTCTTTGTTGGTGATAAACACGTTTTTGGAGGAGAGGAAATGTCTGCAGACGCTTTTAATGTCCAGATGAAGTTATTTGGATCATGGAAAGGCTCTTTAAAACGCGTGTTATGTTGCATTTGTTGTGTTTGTGGCTTAGATTGAGCGCTGAGTGGAGCGAGTCTTTGTCTGGACACTTCTTCCTGTTAGTGGTTACCAGAGACGCACACCGTGCTGCCTCTTTGTTTTCACTTTGCTCCGTTTGGATATCAGCTGTTCCTGCTGTGTTACCTGTCGACTCCACTCACCTAGCCTGTGTTTTATTAAGTTCCTCTCGCCTACCGGTCAAAAAAAAGCGTCGTTTAATTAGAAAAAACAGCATGTGGTGAAAGATTTAACAAAGGAAGCACACACTCTAGTCATGAGAAATCATTTCTAAGACTTGTTGGCATGTTTTTAAGTGTTTCTCAGGAGATGTCATGAAGGAAATATATATAAAATGATAAATTATGAGCTGAAAAAGTTAACACAAATAAGACCATGTGCTGTCAGTCGCAGTGAAGTGAGCAACTTGGCTTGAAAAACAACGCATGTGGTGAAGGCTGGAACAAAAGAAGCACTAACTATAGAGCTGAGAAATTATTTTAAAGCACTGAATGAATCTTTTTAAGTCATTTACAACTAATATAGTGAAGGAAATGGGCAGAAAATGTTAAATTAAGACATTAAAAGTGAACACAAATAAGACCATGTGCTGTCAGTTTCACTAAAGTGAGCAAAAAAACTGAATTTCATGAAGGCAAATACAAAAGAAACACAAGTTCTAGTGCCAAGAAGTCATTTTTAAGGCATCTTCTTGGGTGTTTTGCAGCTGTTATTGTGAATACATTTGCATCTTATTATAAATAATGACCTTAAAAAGTGAACATAGATGAGACCATGTGCCTTCAGCTCCACTGAAGTGAGCAACTTAGTTAAAAAAAACACATTTGGTGAAAGCTGAAACAAAAGAATCACACATTCTGCTGCGGAGAAATCATTTCTAAGAGTTAAAGGCATCTATTTAAGTGTTTTACAGCTGATATAGTGAAATAAATGTGTGTAATTTTGCATATTTCTCAAACTATATCACATGTAAAACACTTGAAAATGTCCCTGAACAAAAGAAGCACAAATTCTAGTGTTGAGAAAATACTTTAAAGCATCTTTTTTGTGTGTTTTATGAGTGATATTGTGAAATAAATGTGCACATAATGTTAAACAAAGAGCATAACAAGTGAACACAGAGAGGACCATGTGCTGTCAGTTGCACTGTTGCATGTGAGCCACTTGGCTTCACAGGGGACCAAAAAAAAAACATGTAGTGGAGGCTAAAACAAAAGAAGCACAAATCTAAATGCTTAGAGATGATTTTAAAGCATTCGAGGCACCTTTTATGTGTTTTACAGCAGCTATAATGAAAGAAAAATTCATATTTCTTTCACTGTATCAGCTGTAAAACACTTTAAAAAGATGCTAAACCCAAAGAAGCTCAAATTCTAGTGCTGAGAAATGATTTCTTTTAGTGTTTTACTGGTGATATAGTGACATAAATGAGCACAAAATGTTAAATTAAGAGTGTAAAAGAATAACACACATAAAGCCCTGTGCTGTCAGTGAGCGACTCAGCTCCCAGTGGACCCAAACCCAGACAGAAACCATCCACAGACGCTATCTGTCCATATTTGGTGTTTCTGAAGAAAAAAAAGGAAGCTGTCAGTGTGTCTCAATGCAAACAAC
>JAOWBC010001486.1:25216816-25242331 GCA_028566105.1 Hypoplectrus providencianus
CAAGCAGCAGGATCGGGACATGGTTGTTGTGTATAAGGTAAGCATATTTTTTTTTCTATTAATATAATGTTAATTGATGAGCACTGTAAGCACCACAGTTATGGCATTTAAAGGGTCCTTAAATAATAATAATAAAAACATTTATTTGTAAATACTTTAAACCCTACAGCTTTGAACTACTAGAGCAGTAACTATTAAAGAGTCATGGTGGTGATGCATGTGATATAGCACATCCTGTATCTAGACATGGAAGTTATTTTGGGTTTTTTTCCAAGTGGAGAGATGCTCCAAAAAACTGTGGTGGATCACAAATGCATTGATTCACTTTTTCTTTCACTGACTGACTTAATAACCGTAAAATTTTGCAGTATAATGGGATGTATACCTAGGTATTGCTTCTTGGTCTCACATCAGTGAAAAAAACATGGGCCCTTTGGGTCAAAGTCCTTAACCTGCCCGCCGTTAATAGATTTCTGCTTCTTAATATTACGTGTTCTGCTCTGATATTAATGCTAACACAAATTGGGTAACATCTGCGTTGATGGAAAGCCCTGTGCATCTCATACGGATAATATAGACTGCCTTGCCCAGCCGCAACAGATGTTGAGTGCCACTGACCAAGCATCAGTTAAGTTGGGTGTGAAAACAGGTTGGAGCATCAGAAATGTCTGATTTGAGTTTCATGGCAATTAATCCATATGTTGATGGCATACTTCCAGCACAGCTAAAAAAAAAAAAAAAGCCGTAAATCTTAGAATATGAAAAAAACTGCATTAGGTTCAGTCTAATATTAGATAAAGAAAAGTTAGAATAAGGACATTTGAGGACATACGTTTTTTTTTAATTTTTATTTAAATTGAGGTCTGTAAGCCCCACAATTGTGTTGATGTGGGCACTTGCGTGTACTGTGTAGAGTTTATTATTGCTATAACATCTGTATCTTAGAAATGATTTAAATTGAGGCCTGTAAGCCCCACAGCTCATTGAGTGGGTATTTGAGTACATTGCAGGTTGGTTCTGCACCCTGTTCTGTATGCGTTCCTGGAGTTGAGACCGCCTCACCACCCCTACACTCTGATATGCACCTTTTGATTTACAAAATAAGCACAGGCTACAGCCATTCAGTTTTATCATCGGAAATAAAACTGCATATTAGCCAAATTTATACAGTTGTTGTTGTCACACATCACTTAGGCTAATGATACTCAGTTAAAAGCTCTAAATTGCTCTTAACTGTTTCTGAATGTGACTCCGCAGAGATTTGACACAAGCATGTAATCCACAAAAGTGTTCGAATAGGAGCTTTTCTGATCGTGGAGAGTTTCTGTGGCTCACTTCAACATCTCTCCCTGGACTGTGTAACATCATAAATGTTTTAGATTAAAAAGCTACAGCCGGGATGTAGCTCAAATAAACCCTTTGCCCTCTGCTGCGGTGCAGAGAGGAAGGGAGTGTTGAGAGTCACGGATTACCTCCTTTTCCAGGATGGGTGATTCATTTCCTTATCTTGAAAAGTAACAAGTGATCTCTATTGCTTTCTGAACAGTTTCAATAAAATGGTAGCTGCATTTAAAATGGAGGGCTGCCCTATGAAATGAAAACAGGCGGACAGCTCATGGTTATCATTTTTTTTTAAAGGAGATATATAAAAAGGCCTGTACACTGCTGTTGACAGAAGGTCCCTCAGGGGCCGGCAAGACTTAAGGTTGGATGTTTGTTTGGAGTCTGGAGGGAACAGCTCTATAAAAACCAGACATATTTGGCCAAACACACAGCTAAAAAAAATGTTATTCATTGCTAAAGCTACTGTTTAAAGCTGGCAGTACAAACCAAATTAAATTGGTGGAAATTTGGTGCTGAACCAGAGACTGTTGGACCTGCTACTCAAAGCTGCAAGCAAGTCAGTCAGTCGTAATTAAGTAATGAAAACTTCCAAATGTTGATATTATATTATGGATCTTACCCTGATGACAGCTTGGGATGGCTTGTTAGTGTATGCTTGTTACTTACATTGTGGCATTTCACAATCTACATAAAAAATATAGGGAAAAAAGAACAGGGTTGGGCTTAAAAACAAATGGTACATGGACTGCATTTATATAGTGCTTTTCCAGTATTAGCAAACACTCAAAGTGATTTTCACTACAGACGGTACTCATTCACTAATCCTGGTGGTCTAGCCAACTTAAACAGAGCCACCTGCCACCATCAGGAATTCATGCATACACCAATGAATGCAGCATCAGGAGCAATTTAGGATTCAGTGTCTTGCCAAAGGAAACTTCCAGGTAGCTATGATCAGGGATCAAACCACTGACTTTCTGATCAGAAGACAACCTTTACAGCCACAGCCACCGAAGAATTCAATGCATCGATATACAGAATATAAGCCTACTTTACAGCTTCATTAAAAGTAACAATGGGTATGTCTTGAGTATGCCTGTATTTGCAATTTGCAGTAGGAGAAATCTAATATTAGAAATATTAAACATCTGAAAGACAAAGTCAGTGTATTGATAAAAGAAAATTCAACAAAGTGCAATCAAAACAGAATTAGCTACTAAATGATGAAGAACATGAAGCGTGTGACTTCAGCGTCCACTGAAGAGATGAAAAATAGCAGCACATTAGAAGTGTCCTCATCAGTCCACACAGCTGTGATGTAACCTTTTTTACATTGAGACATGAAAAAGACAGAAATGTCAGATTTCTATCTAGTTTTTCATCATTTTCAATTGGACAAGCACATTTTTAATTACTTCCAAGATGTGAGTTAATGGAAAACGTGGTGCATCTCATAAAGAGGCATAACATCCTGCATCAGGGTCAGTGTAACATTAGAAAAAGACATTTTAGAAATGAGGACATAACAATTTGAAATGGTGTTATGACTGAGATTTTTATAAACGGTAGTGTTATTCCTAGAATGTCTAAAAATCTGGAGGAGGATGCTGAACTAGATAAGACGCTGGCTGCTGAGTAACTCCACACAGCATTCACCCACTCTCACTTCCCCTACAGTATCTCCGCTGATGTCTATTCTCAATGGTCGACTTCAAAAGAAGGCCTGGAAATGAAAATCGAGAATGAGATGGGTAGAGATGACGATGATGTGCACAGACTCGTATTACCATTTTTTGCACGTCTGCTGAGAGATTTCTGGTCAATTTTTATTACAGTACCGAAGAGGTGGGGTGATAACTTTACTTTATAAAGACTGTGTCCTCTACTTGGCCTTTTATATGAGATAAAACTAGACCCAAAGAGGACCAATGATTATAAGTATCCCATATAACATGATGCCTAATAAGTGTTTTTATAGGAAACAGCTGTTCCTGCCTATAAATGTTACCTAATCTCAATTGAGAACTAAAAGTTGCCTGGAGGGCAAAGCAATTTCTTGTCTTCCTGTTACAATCAAAAACCAGGATCTATCAATGTTGGAATAACTTGACATTTTGGAGGAAATACTGTTATTCGCTTTCCACCAGAGGGTTAGATGAGAGGATTGATTGTACTCTCTTATCTAAAATCTGTGAACTGTAAAGCTACAGCCACTATCAGGTTAGCGTAGCTTAGAGAAAGGCCACAACAACACATAGATTTGTGGAAAAACCTTGAAATCTTGGAAAAGTAACCAGTCCAACAACACTGCTTTGTATTTAAGATGACAATAGAGGACAGACTTTAAATTGCAGCCATTCATCTGGACAGAAAAGCACAGAGAAAAACAAAAGGTTGCTTTAATGTAGGGTAATAATCACCTTAGTTTATGTAACAAAATACCGTTTATGCAAGTTAGTTTGTAAATTGTTAAGCTTCCTTCAAACATTTAATTTGGCATTTACAGTTTTGAGATTCAGATTTTCCTGCCAAATGATGCATGCTTGCTTCCTGATAAGTTTAAACCCGAACATTAATCTTGAGCCATTGTGCATGGCATGAATCAGATATGTTAAAGATTATTCTATTGGGATTTTTCCCAGAATGTATCTTGGAAGCACTGACATTTATTATTTTTGTAATTATGAGGTGTAAACATAAATTAAAGGAAAACCATCTTTTAGTTTTTTGAACACTGCATATGAAGGTTCTGCACTGCAAGGCTTTATTCTGCAGAGACAAAAACTCGGGTTCACCATACTGTGCAACTCCTCTGTGTCAGATGTAATAAAACCCCACATGCTGGATCATAACACCTCTGGCACCAGCCAGACACATTCAGCGGTGCAGTGATCAAATTTAATCTCACACAGCTATCTAAATGCACGGCGCAAGATAATAATGAAAGAACTTACCTGGAAGTGCCAACGTGGCTGCTCCTTGGTGTCCAGCATGTCACAGATGTGTTGGTGTCTATCGCAACAATTTACTTTCACATTCAAAATGGTTGTTTTTAATTTGGCCCCAAAAATTCATTATTGTACTGGCATGTTAACACAAAAAGCAAAGCATATGCACAGTGTATTTACATGCAAAGTTTCCATAAAGAACAGAATAAATGCATCTGGAAACCAAAATAAATTTTGCATTTTTGCTTTCATTTGAAAATGTTTAACTTTGCATGCCGAACAGTGTTGAATATCTCCTCACACTGATGTTGATGAATAAAATATAATAGCTGTCTGTGTGCAACTAGAGCACTCTTATTGTATCTCATTTGTACGTAGACTGGAGAAAAAGGAAAAAAGCAAATGAGAAAGTTGGACTAGTTCATGTGTTGGCTGTAATTATAAACAAAGATGGTACGAGAGTTGACCTAAACTTTTATTCAGTCTGACTTGTCCAATACGAACAAGTCATGATAAATAATTCCAAGGACAAACTTGCACAGGTAACACAAGGCGAAAACTCACTTTGTGTTTGTGCAAACTTGGCATAATAAATCTCAACTTTGAGAGGCTGAACTACTGCCATGCTGGAGGACACTTTGGGTGGAGACAGAGGCCAACAAACTGTTTCAAACAGCCTTTAGTGTAACGCAGTCTAACAATAAAATTGACCACAAAACAGGCCTACCAAATAAACTGGTTAACTCTGAGTGCATTATGTAAAAAACTAGCTGTCTAAAGTTACTGATTGCTTGTCACTGCACAGTCTCAAGTCACCCATCCAACGCTTGTAAGAACCACAACCTCAATTATTCATTAAATTAGTGACTTACAGCCTGCTGGAATTCATTTCGTGCTGCTGTGCTGTGCGTTTTCCCTGCTGGGCAGCAGGGAAAACGCCTGAGAATGACTTCCCCATCGCACCGCGGCTCAGGTTTAGCACTCCATGTGTGAAAAGGATAATCGTGTAGGTCTGGGATTCGGGTTTTTGAGGGCACCGACTTCATTTTCCACCTCCTGTATTTACAAAGTTTCGTCTCACTCAGACGGGGGAGAAACAGTGAGGACACTCAAGGGTGTATTCATTCAGGTAAAAGCCCAAAGCTTGGCAACCGCTGCCAAGAGCACAGCTAAATAATGAGGCTCGAGTGGAGCAGCATTAGGGCGATAACCAAGCATCCAATAAATTATGTGTTATGTGACACAAGGGTGCGATCACCAATACCACCATTTCTCCTGCGCTACACGAACGAACGATCCCACACTGCTTCATGCAATTACATGCCAGTCTCAGACCATAAAAGCTTTTACATTTACTGCTATTTCTGCTCACACTTTAGTGTATAGAAAGTGATGTGTTTTCCAGGAACAACAGGTTGTTTGAAAAGGTACTTCATGTTCATATTTTCATGTTTTATGATACTTAGGGTCTATAAAACCCCACACACCATAACAAACAGTTCAGTGTGCACTTCTTATGGGCAAGAAAAACAGACCTGAAATACATATTTACTGCTGTAGTTGTAAAGCATAACACCCAATATTAGCCATGTAACCTCTGCTCTATTACTAAAAAAAAATGTTTGTTTTGATGGAAATCTTACCAGATTCACCACTTGTTATTGACCATTTTGGCTTCTTTAAAATCAATTTTTTTCAAAAATGTTTACAAATTATTTTTAAGCCAGCTATCAATAAATGTAGATATTTTTATAGATTCACATGTATATTTCCTTCCTTTCTTAACCTAAAGAGAAAAGAGAGTTTTGTAGGAAAAAGCTGTAGTCCTCATCTTTCTTATGGCCTTCAATCTCTACTCAGCTGCATTTCTCACCCAACACATGAAATGACTCTAGAGAGCATACATCCGTAAACTCCAGCTGTGTGTGTTAGTGAGAAAACTGAGCTTTTCGGAAAATTGGTCAAGGCTGCTTGGCTGTAATGTTGAGAAGAAACCTTTCTGACAACAGAAATCAAAACATAACACGACAGCTCAATTTTCTATTTTCAAACAATTAAGCTTATCACAAAGAGCAGGCATGTGGGGGTGGGGGTTTAATACGCTGTGATTCAGCAGAATAACCAGATTGATGTGACTGTTAAGTTGTTAAATAAACATAATAAAATTAATGAGAAATAATTTTTCATTTGTTCAGATATTTTAGAGATCTTTACAATAGTAGCTTAAAACACTGTTAAGGACCTTGAAGGTTCAGAAACCCTCAGATCTCATCAAAGACAGTACGTTCATGCTTCTCTGTTGTGTTTCGTTTACCCACTCTGTTTCTGGATGCTTGCTTTGTGTAAATGCCTGCAGGTTTTAGAAATCAAAAAGTTTTCCTTTTCTGCCGTAGTTGCAAAAACCAAGGGCAGTACAACGTTTTGAAATTACCTTCTGGCAGAATGGCATGACAGGAACAAAACCTGCCATCAAAGTGGAACTAAGCAAGTTTTTTTTTTTTTTCCAAACACCATGATCCCAAATCAATACAGACATGATTATAATCTTAAAATGGCTGTAGAAAACAGGAGAACAATCCAATGCAGCAATCAGGGCTCTAACTGCATGCCACAGTCAGCAACAATAGTGTAATTTTTTTCCATTGTTGTTCATTGAATCTGGATAATGTAAATCATTTTATGTTCTTTTGACACATTCAGTGATGTTGAATGAGTTAAGATTACAAACAATCAAGAAAATACCTTTTATGCTTTTGTTTTGGGCTATTAAGTGAGAAGATTAGAGTATGTCCTAAAATAACCAGACCACCAGTGTGAACACGCTCCAGATTATTATTTTAATGTGTGGACCACCTTGACTTTGATATAATGGCTATAAAACTCTCTGTGGAGCTCTGTGGTAAATGATTATGGAAAGGTGACAGGCAAATGCATTAAAACACTCTGGAGTGGAGCCAAAGTGGAAATACAGCTGAAACGCCTGAATGTCGTCAATCTTCACTGGAAAATGAACGCAGTCTGGTGTTGGGAGTTAATCATGTTCACAAATATTGATAGGACCAAACATTAATTAAAATATCCGGGACAAAAAGATATCGATCACATGGTTCATAAATATTGATGACATTGTCTTGGATGACAAAACCGCGATTTATAACGCCAAATGTAGAGTTTCCTGTAAATAAGTGCTAATATAATTTTACTGCTTATAATGCTTCATCACATGAAAAACCGTAAATAAATCATCTTTAAACCAACAGTCAAACCAAGGAAATCAGAAATCTTTTCAAAAAGTAACTTTAATTGTTTCACAAGACGAAAACACTTTTAAGAAATGAAAACACAAGTAAGAATGAAATTAATTTTGCTCTTAATCAACCCAACAAGTAAAAATAAAGACTGGTAAATGCAGGATATGCTGATGCTACCAGGAGCTGAAGTCTCCGAAGCTGGTCTTGCCTTTGGACTTTTTGGGTGCTGCTCCGCTGGTGGACGGCCCACTTTCATCCTCAGCAGCCGAACGTTTTCTGAGGGAGAAGAATAAAATATTCCAATCAGCGTTTGTGTTTTCTCCCACAGATGCATGCTTCTTGTAGATTACAGGTTTCTCTGATCTTTTCTTCCTTTTGCTAGAGTTTTTACTAGCTTTGTACACCTTTTAAGATCTAAAAACTCTTTTTTCTTTGAGAATTATGACGTAAATACCTTAGTAAAATACAGTATATCACCTTCTGATATGTATTCTTAAGAGACAGAGTGTATTTAAAAAAAAACAGGCTGTATAACAATTAACAGTTTTTTTTCCCTTTAATCAGACTTAACATGCATTTAGTTTTGATGAATCTGCAGGATATCAAAGAATGTAATTTCCACAAAGTATTTCTTTCTTTTCAAAATCATACTATAAATACATACATAAAAGCTACATGCTGCTTCCAAAAAACATCTGTGATCCTTATGCAACTAATTAAATCTGGCATGGTGTTCGTTTGGTCTGCACCAACTGTTGCACGAAATAAATGACGTTCTGTCTCATCTTAAATGCACATAAAATTGCATGTCCCCCCTGAAAGAATCCCTAAAAGAACACTAATGACAGCTTAAACACCTCACATACTAACTTTACAATTAACTGTCTGTAGAAAATGGGAAGACCATTTAAACGGAAACATTTTGCATAAACCTAAATATGTGACCATGATGTGATGACAGTAGTAGAATAAGATCTGCAAGTTTTGAAGTTAAAAAGCCATCAATGAGAGAAAAATTATGAGCCTAATTATGTCTAAATGCACACTTTAGCCAAAGTACATCATTTTCAGTTCAGCTGATGCACCTTCATTTTGCATAATGGCTGTAATTTCAATATTCGCACGAATGCTACAGGGCTAGACGTTGTATAAAAGGTCTTTGATGTAATGTCTCTCTTTTTTATTCTCTTACTGAACAGATTCTGCCTAAAGAGAAAAAAAAACCCCTCATGTGGCCAGCATGAATTTAATATAGAAAGAGACGAGATTTGAATGTTTTTATCTCATTATCATAGGTTATATTTGACTAAGATTAGTTTGAACATTTAACTTCAGTAGAAACTGTTCTTAGCTTTGTGCCAACACAAGTATTAAACATAAACCTTGAAAAAAATAAAAGGAAATATGTTGTAATATCACATAAAAAAACAACACAATATACCTGAACTCAGCTGAAACATGGTCTGGATAATAAACCTGAATTATCCCCATAGGGGAAATGGGTAATCTTCTACATAATTGCCAATTTTGCACATTCTGTTTCTGCTTGTTCTGTGTTGCTATGTAATCATCATATTTTATCATCCGTTCATTACTATCGAGTTCCAGAAGACGCTTATGTCAGACTGTCATAAATGCACAAAAATTAAATGGATATGTGAAGGCCAGGATAACTTTTTAATACAAATTCTGCAGGGAAAGGAGGCTTATTCTCCTTGTGCTTGTGCATTTTACACACGTCACAGCAATGCCTAATACAGCAGAGGCAATGCAGCTGGACAGTATATTAGTATGCGTGTGTGTGTGTGTGTGTGTGTGTGTGTGTGTGTGTCCTTACGTTGTGGCAGGGTTGATGTATTTCCCTACACCTGCTTTGAAGGTCTTAGGCGCCTGCTCCTCCTTCGCTTTCTTCTGGGCGATGCTGGTCTGCTGCCTCTCCTCTTCTTGCTTCTGCAGCTCCTTTTCTCGCTCTGCTTCAATCTAGAAAAAACACACACAAATCCCATAAATCCTGACAACTACACACCAGATCAGAGATACAGAGGCTACGCTCACACAGCAGGACTTCATGCCCAGTAATCGTTACTTCCATGCCGATGCTTGCACTGTGCATTGAGTTTTTTAAATGCAGGTGGGACAACAAACTACAGGTGGAAAAAATCATCAAAAGAAGATGCAAGTAAAAGTAAAGATGCTTGTCTCATCTGCTACCATTATGTGGTAATTCGCCGTTGTGTCATGTCCAAAAAAACTTAATGCTTTACTTTGCTAGTACACAGACTTGTCGTTTGCATATATCCAACACTCTTCTCTTTGTGCAGGAAATTGTAATACCATGCAGTTAAGTCAGTATTGATAGAGATACAAACCTGAGCGTCAGCCTCTTCGTAAGGGTCCACAAACACTGTTGCACTTATGAGCTTTATTTCTGACTGTAAAACAGACAAATGTAAAAACATCAGGTTTCAAAAAGGAGACGCTCACTCAAAAGAAAGACAAAACAGTATCTGTCCTTTTGCTTGTCACTGTTAAACCATCTGTAAATGATACAAATAGCCGAAGCATTTAAATTCTATAGAATAACAGTACTTACTATTTGAAAATATATATAAACAAAGCTTTCTGTCAGCTGGTTTGAAATGCTGTTATTTTGCATGAAAAGCCATAAAAAAAAACATTGATATGAAACTGTAAGTTAATTTTTTAATGTTTTTTTGTTTGTAACATGACTTATTTTGAATGTTAAAAAGACACTTTACAAAGATCAAATCGGCCCCTCATTTTTCAGCTTTTTTATTTAATTATTAAATATATTTTTTGGTCAGTTTTGACTTTATTGACAGGGACCTGCAGGAGGGCCCAGAGCTGAACTCGAACTGGGCCGCCCACTTGTGAGACCAGTGTCTTAGCAAGTCTGATCCATTTAAAGGTCAAAATGCTTTCAAGGTGCTGAACCAAGGTCACTTATTGGCTACCTTTGGTTTGTCCGTTTTGGGATCACTTTCCACGTTCTCCATGGCTGTCAGCGCCTCAAATCCACCAACAATCCTTCAAAAGAAGAAAAACATCCTCAATGAGAAACAATGGGCAAAACATTATTTATACAGCACATTTTATTCAAGATGGAAGGACAAAGAATGTTGAAGCCAAAAACACTACGTTGGTAGATTAAGGATAAAAAAAGGAATTTACCCACCAGAGGTAAATGGAGACGTCATTATCTATAGCCGCATCTGTATCTTTTAAACCAAGACAATAATCTGTCTCATAATTTTGAGACAGATGTGGTTTAATCTATCATTCAGTAGCAATATAATTTAAAGCAATTGATTTAATATTGACATACATTTAAATGTGAAATAGATTTTCTGCATCCACATAATGTACATTTCAAAGTTTTAAGAAACATCTTGGCTTATTTTTAAAATTTTATTTACTTTCCAATTTCAATGTCAGAATATCTTTAGGACTTTGTTAAAAGCGTTTTGAAAGGGTGAAATTGCATTTTATTATCTATTGTCAGAATATTAGTGACATAAAATGGTCTTAAAATGGCAATAATTTTGTTTATCGCAGTTATCTCTAGGTCAAGCTATGGTCCAACAACACAAGCTGTCAGGACAGGGTAGGTATATGTGAGAAGATCAGATATGGTCCAGGAAAGTCTGTTTTTGGAGCAGTGTAGTTTTGTGTGCTTTAGAACTGTAGTAAAGCATCATAAAGCTAGCTGCACATCTTATCCGTCTGTGCCACAGAGCTCCACTGTTGGCCAAAAACGAACTAAACACACATCAGTGATCCACACCGTCTCTTCATTACCATGAACACACACACTGTAGTTTATTTTCACTCAATCACACATACATCATTCTGCTGCCATAAACACTCACTGCCACAGCCAATGTGGATTCATCTGCAGCTAAAGATCGTCTCCAATAAATGCACCTTTTCCTCCTGTTTTATTAACATTTGCTTAAACAAGCGTGCATTAAAAAAACTAAGTGCAACTCAACATCTCATCCTGTAAGGTTTTAGTTTTCATATAAGTATATCCTTTAGCGGCTGGGGGATTTTGCAGACCTCATTATATTCCTCAGACAACACTGAACACGGGTTGCTTCTAAAAGCAAATGTTTATAGTCTTTGTTATCAGCACAGTGGCTTCATGGTGTAAACACGGCAAAGAAAACAACCTCTGAAGATACAGAGTCTGTCAAATGCTGGGGGCCAAGAGGCGAATCTGTTAGCGACTCCCCTGCTGCAGAGCACTTAAAAAGAAGTTGCTCTCACTTTGCTCTTTTAACTGCAAAGTCTTTATCCAGCTGCTCCTGTGGGGGCCCCCTGTTACCATGTGCAGAGTGAGAAGACACACAAACAGTACACCCAATAGCTAGCAGGGGGTGCTTCTCGGGCCACATGTGCCCTACTTCCACATGTTCGGATGAACAAAGGAGCTCCCACACTCGATGACTCACTGACCTTTTAAATTTCTGAAAAAACTGCCAGGTTAGCCATTAGGACAAGACTGTTAGGACTCACAAAAAAAAGCATGGCAACATACGGCTGATAAATTTACCTCAAACAGCATGTCCTGTCCCAAGAGTCCTTTCACACTTTCACTTTGACCCCCATGCAGTCTGACAATTTTTAATGTCATAAAAGACGTGCAGACAGTTTGTAGAAGACCGGGTATTTTTTCATTACAGATCAAAATCTATATTTTCCATGTGTGATGTCAAGATTCTGACAATAAGAGATGTGGTGTGAGTTTGTTTGTCTATCAAAGCAGCAGTAGAACAGCAGCTACCATGTTCTATTAGGTAAAATTAGTGTTTTTGTCAAAGGATTGCAGTAGCTTTGCAAAGAGATAGATAACGGCTTCAGTTCACTGTCAGAAAAGAGGCTACCTTATGGCAGGTTAAATAGGTAAAAACATTATACATTAGGAAGACAATTAAAGTTATTGGGGCTTTCTTCTTTTAGGGAGCTAAACTAAAAAGTGAGAATAGAAAACCCACAAAAAAATAATATTTTTTTGATTAAGGTGAGGGGAGGCACTGGGACGTTTATTTCTTAAATAAATAAAAAAAGTCAACTGAGTTGATAGTAGTTAAGGCCTACAGTAAATCTTTATCAAATATGAGTTGAAACTAGTAAAAGTAAGAATAAAATAAAGAAATGTTTGGTTTAGTTTTAATGTGGAATAACATGGGAACATACCTAACAATAAGTACCTACTCTGAAATTTACCCTCAAAGTTACAGACCTGCAGTCAAACTACTGCTGTCATCACATCTTAGACAAAACCAGATAAAAAAGTCCAGTCTGATTTGCATTTCATAAATGTTCCTCCATGAAAGAGTTCACATTATATATAGATCAGGTTAAGTGGAATGACACTGCCAGTCCCATTAAATGAGCAAAGACTTCCTTCTGGAAAGGATAAAAACCTGGACATGGGGTTAATGCACAAGCTTTTTGAGTGTGTTGACCAAGTGAGGAATCAGTCAGTTAAAAGCAATCTGTATATTTTTAGAAAACAGCCAGGGCTTTCTCCAAAAAGACAACGATTTTAGATCATGCTGGGCTCAGCAGAGAGAGAGAACGCCTTCAGTTTGGATTCAGCATCTACTAAATTTTTCACTGCTCTTGGCCAGGAGTCAGCCTCAAAGTCACAATATTGTTTGCACTGTCTGGAGCTCCAAAGGAACCAAATATGTATTAAAGAATAATATGAGAAGGGTAGAAAGGGAGAAAGAAGACAAAAAGTAGAGGAGGATAGAAAAAAAAGAGAAAAAGGAACATGTGTTGGCGACCCAACTGTTTGTGTTAATGACGCTGAGCTTTAAGTGTCTGTTGGGGTTGTTACATTTCAAATTTATCTGCATCAGCCACTAAATGACACTGACCACTGCAATTAAGCCAAAATGGACTCAATTTAAAAACAAATATAAAAAAAATACATAAGGTTTACCTGCCAAACACTGTGTGCTTTCTGTCGAGGTAGGTGCAGGACCGGAACGTGATGAAGCTGCGGAAAAAACAAAACAAAAACCCCTTTATTACCACAAACATTAAAAAAATGCAAAATTCAGTAAATGAATATGGGAAAAGTATGCTTGCATAACTACTTTAGTTTGATTTAAGACAAGGCATAACTTTCAAAAACAAAAAAAACAAAGAGCACAATTAAAGCTTTTAGGGACCTGTCCATTCATTCAGTCTCTTCAACACCCAATTGAGTTTCAGTGTAGATCTTAATTTTAATTCGAAAAATGTGTGTTTAAGGACATTTCAGGTTTACTGAGGGTATAACCGAGAAGTTATACACAATCCTGAACAGTGGTATTGCTACATGTAGTAAATAATGCATTCCTTGCAAAAGGTAAATTTATGGCCAGTAATCACAAATTGCATCTTTATGTAAATAACCAAAAATAAAGTATAAATTTTTCCACAAGTTTTATAATACAACCTTCATGGGGAAGAACTGCTAAAATGTACCTGTTTTGCATTAAATCTCCAAAAACAACTATGTTGACTACTAAATAAGTCAATACCATAGTGCATAAAATGCATTCAACACAGGATATTTTTGTCTGACAGCGCTGAAGTTTTTCTGCATTATTCGCCTGTGGGGCCTAAGCAAAAAAAAAAAAAAAAAATCAAAGGAAGGAGGAGACCATAAAAAACAAACAAACAAAAATATAATTCTCAGGGGACTGACTTTCTAGCACCGAGCGTTTGTTCAAAGTGTAGGCATTTCAGAAATATTTCTTACAACTGAGATTTGTTGGTGTTTGGACCAGAGTTTGCCATGCTGAGGACCCCCCGGCCGGTGTGAGACAGGTTGGGCCGAAACTCATCCTTGAAAGGTTTCCCCCAGAAGGACTCTCCTCCTGGGAAAGGGTGAGCAAGGAAAGACACAAAGAGACGAAGAGAGAGATATTCAACAACAAGTAGTTTTACATTTCAGCAAGATTTTTCATGAAAAGTGCTTCCTGCTGCCAGATTTTAGTGCTTCACTTCCCTTCAACTGGCTGTCAAACAGAGAGAGTGGTAATCAGTAATATTTCTGAGGATTTGCATTTGCAGATGTCAGTTTCTGTAGGTTATCATACGGATGGCTGAGTTACAGCTGCTGGAATATAGCAGAAATCATCAGGTCCCTGCTTTGTTTGTATGTTGTGCTCCAATATTTCAGAAACAAAGGAAGGACGCGTACATGGTCCATGGGAGAGAAAATGCATGATCCTGTTGACTGGTGGGAGACAGTAAAGCAAACATGAGGTGCATACAAACTATACACTAAAAGAAAAGGGCAACTATGAGATAAAACAGGATGCAGAAGCCTGATGATATATGTAACAGTAAAAACATTACCTGACTTGCCCTAGTACCTAGTTTAGGGACTGCTAGCCGATGTAAACAAAACAGGTTTCATAAACTCAACTTGGCAAATGTTATAAGAACAAAGGCAAAGTATTAAACACAGCCTTGTGGATGCACACTGCTTTTTGTGAGAAACACAGTGAAAGTAAAAATAACCGAGTTTGTTTACAAGAGACCACAAACATGAACATGAACACAAACATCCTTGTTAGGTAGAAGAGAAACTTTAGACTTGGTCGGACTTCTCACTTCTTCATATTCAAACCTCTTCGCAGAAACTCGTGCTGACAATGTCCCCGTTAGGACAAGGCAATTTTTCTTTCAAGAAAAGTAATTTTCGTGGCACCTTCAAGCATAAGTTCGCTGACGCCTAATCTATCATTTAATTGCTCCTTCTGGGATTTATTGTATGTAAACAAAAATGGCTACACTTTAGACAAACTGATCATATTGAATTTATATGGAGTTTAATTTTTCCGCTTCAGTGTTACATCATTATTTTGTAACACATGATTAAAGCCATAATTATGGCTTTAGTTGGTTTAAATATGATACAAATTACTGGCTCAACCAGTGCTCTTTACTCAAATTACTGCACCATTAGAAACAGAAGTGAGGGCCCATGTATTTTCATAAGGCCTGTTTGCCCTTGAACATGGAGCCATGTTGCGAGCCTTCAGCTGTGAATCATTAATTCAGACTGACTTCATCATTAAGAATCATCATGATGAGTATACAGGAATACGCACTGCAGGAGCTTATTGGCTCCCGACAGGGGAAGAGGATTTGTTGCCCTGAGGTGTTTCACTGTCCTGCCAGCTGGTGTACGTGCAGGAAGCAGTGTGCGCACGTAAAGGTACAGTATGTGCAGCATGTGTGTGTTTGTGCTGGAGTGTAAATGCGTACGACCGACCAATCGACTCTTTAGAGGCTTTGAGCAGCCGTCAACTTCCCCCGGTGACATTTTTGAATAATTTATCAACTCGATGACATTTTAGAGTTTGACTGGATCATAAATGTAGGGAGAGCGAGAGGAGAGGATGAAGAGGGAATTTAATTCTCACCAAAGAGTTAATCAATAAAAAAAATTCAATTCATCTGATGCTTTAAAAATATCATACATACAACATTTCTGCATTAAAATTTGGAAAAATTAGTATAACTGTAATTTATGTTGAGACTTGCTTACATTATCATAAATGTTTCTAACAATTTTAAAACAATTAGACTTTTTTTTCAGTTTAGTCGTATTTCAAATAACAAGAAAAGCTTTTATTTAAAGTTCAATTATTTGACCTAAATCACTGAAAAGCATAATAATAATCTAAATAATCGTGATCTCAATATTAACCAAGATAACTAAACAACCTTTTGTCGGAAAAACACTGAATTTTAACATGAAACAGCTTTATTGTTTATACTGGTTTTGTTTGTGAGAGATGGAGACCTCTGTGAATTTGGCTCCAAGTACAAACCTACTGAACCATGAACACTGAAGGAATCCTAACTGGTAAAAAAAAAAAAAAAAAAAAACTGATGCCAGTGGCGGTGAAGACAACAACTCCCATGATCCCATGCTACTTTACCACATATCCAAACTCAATCCATTCTTTTGCTTTTATGAACAGAGACCTAGCAGCATAAAAATACATCAACACCTCAAACCTCCAACAGGTTAAACAGGATAGAAAGCAGGAATATTTAAATAACCTCCACTCACTGACAGATGTGAAGCATCTCCACTAACGAACGCATTATTTGGCCTTTTAGAAATGAGTGGCTTGTGCTTCTCGTTTCGTATTTTGAATGCGTCTCTGGGATTTCATTTACAAGTCAATGTTTAAAACATTGCTCTCTCTGGAGTGTCTGGTTCTGAAGGGCTTTAGATAAATGAGGCTCCTCTGAACTTGAGGAAAGTGTGAACGGTACAGTGAGCAGTCTGCTGAATGTGTGAGAGGGATTCACTTAAAATGTGTGGGCAATTTTGTGGGATTTTCTTGACACTTAAATCCAAAAAATTCAAGTGTCAAGAGAGAATCACATCATGGTTCAATATCTTATTTCGCCATCTCTATCCCCTGGCATAAAACACTCATCTTTGTCACCAAATTACACGCTGGCTTTTTTTTCTCTCAATGTTCCTGCATCTCGCCTTTATCTTCATCACTGAATGTGAGCAGACAAATTACCTCTTTAGAAAAAAGACTATCAAAGAAAAGATTACATTTGTCACCCCTGCTTTGGATTGCATGAGTTTAAAAAAAAGGCATTTCAATCAGACCGCACAGAGAAGTAAAACAATATGAGTGACATTAGTCCAAGGCTTCACAGCAGCTGACTGTTTGGTTTTGTTCTTTTTTAATGATCCACTGAAGTACATGATAGTGATTAACCACATATTTACTGCATCTTACAAGACTAAATTTATGGGAATAGAAAGGAAAATTGGGTTATTTGCTTAGGCCTATCAAAAGCAGACAAAGTTGTTAAATCTTCTAATACAGATAATAAGAAATAAGTTGAGTTTGAGTTAGTTTTTTTGAGTTTTCCCCCAGTAATTCCAAAGCTTAAGATGTCTTTGAATATTCCTGGAAAAAAACATAAATGTCCAGGAAATTGAATGAACTTTTGCAAACAAACCCTTTTTGACCCAAAGCCTGTTTGACATGGTTAAAGGTCGTGAGCACATGTTTGTTCCAGGTGATGAGTCGACTTTTTACCCACAGGCCAGGAATTCTGCACCTTAATAAATCTGTCATGTTGGACGCAATTTGCGTAGCGTTCAGAGACGCCCACAGACACAAAGCACACTTTGTGCTGCCACCTCTCAGAGCAGCACAAACCACATGAAGGCAGGAAATTAACTGTAGTAGGCCTCACAGTCAATAACACCGAGCTGCCTTTTAAACTGGCTTTTAAAAACAGGAAAATTACACCCAGGGCTGGTTGATTGGTTGTTCACCACGCCTCTATTCTGTAGCCGATACTCAGCCTTCTTCCATCTACATCATCACTGCGTCTGTGTGTGGGTGTGTGGGTGTGTGTGTGTGTGCTGTCTGCACTCCCATGGGCTTTTACAGAGTATATTTAGTAACACTCTTGACTTGCATCTCCAGTTGCAAGCGGTATTTACGCAAAACTTCCAAAAAGGAACTATTAATAATTCAGCAGAGCCGTGTTATGTAATTCAAAATGTGGTTAAAGTGCAGTCCTCATCTTACCTGTGCCGGTGCCGGTGGGGTCCCCTCCTTGAATCTGGAAACAAAAAGGAACTCTGTTAGGTTTGGTTGATTTTAGCTGCTGCACATTGAAAGAGCTGTTCCCATTACGTACAATGGGAACATTTCTAATGAAACTTTAAATTGACCTTACAATATTTCCTTTTGAAACTAATCCAACTTGGAGGCATGTTCCTTGTAGGCACTAGCAGTTACTGACAAAGGATACAGGCCTCTATTGTTCATGTTAAGGCTCAACTTTCCTGTTATTGTTTATAAAGTGGAGTACAGCTCTGTGCATTTCTTTGGACCTCTTGTTTAAAGACACACTGGGGTTTTTGACCGCAAGTGCTGCAGTGGAGCAAAATCTGGATGAGAGGCTCTTTGTGCTGTTTGTGTGGAACAACACACGTGGACACCGTGAGCAAAGGGATGGCAAAGTGCTCACTTCTGCCAACAGTATTTTCCACTTTTTGGTTTGAAAATGTTTGGATAACCACATAGTACAAACAGAAACAAATAATAGTCAAGCTCTTCAGCTAGAACAAGGCTGACATTGTTGAGAGTCAATTTAAAAAAACAGAAACAAAAAAAAACAGCCAAAGAGGAGCTGTATTCACTGGATTGGGTAAAGGCTGATTCTTCAAATAGAAATCCCTGAATCCCTAAATTGTCATATTGCTATTTTTGAAGAAATCGCCAAAATGTCAAAGGTTTTTAAAACCAAATCATAATGTTTTTTTTCCTTTTGTGTGGTCTTGATGTGGTATTTTGGAGAAATTGTTGATCATTATGATCAATTCTTGAGTAAGAAACAAAGGAAAAATCTATTTTAAATAAAATAGTATTATCCCACAGTTTTCTGCAACAGTTATAGGATTCTAAGCCCTTTAATGTGGCCACCGTTAATTTGTATTAATCCACTTATTATTATTATTATTACACATTACTGATTGAAAAGTCTGACAGCTCAAGCTGAATCTCAAAATAAATCTTTATGTTCCATGCATGCCACTTCTACTTGGCATCCATTGTCAAACTGCTGTCTCTCCTTAAAAATCCCCTACCACTCTAAAAATCTTTGTGCAATGTAAAAAGTATAAATAATAAAATTAATGTCAGTCAGTTTACTTGCACAAAAACGTGCTTTTGATGATTATTTTTGTTGGTTTCAGCAAACGCGCATAACAGGCGAGGAATGCTTTTATATTACCTGACAGAATGGAGAAAAGAGGTTTAAAGAAACTGCAAGATTGCACTATAATGTAGTAACTAGGCAGAGTCACATGGAAAACAGTTGCATCATACCGGTCTCAAGCAACTCTTATCTCAGTTTGAGCCTGAGGGGGAACAGCTTTGACGGGCCTCTCACGTTTCAAAGTCAGACTTTTAGAAGTATCATCTCAGGATGTTCTGTACACTCACAAGTTTCTGATAAACTGATTTTAAAAGGGGAAGTGAGGGCCACAATGCTGTTCTCAGATTGTTTGTTGCTATCAAATTATTCTCTCCGTCACCCCCCTCCTGGAGTTTTCAGCAGCGGATAGAGGATAAGTCGAAGGCGTAAGTGGCACAGTAATTATGGATAAACAATTCATGGGTTGCCACTGTGTATAAAAACACTATGGGACAGAATAAAAATAAGGTAAGGGTCCCCTTGAGACCAGATGTCCACTCAGAGCCACTTTAATTATGGGAGAGACTGAAAGACACAGACAAGAGGCTGATCAGAGACCAGGATTTAAAGTCTCAGTCTGTTCTGTTCTGTCGAAGCTTCAGTTTGGCAAAACGCTGTTTCCTCATCTTTGAAGCAGCAAACACTCAAATACATTAGTATGTAATTAAAAGACGATAACAAAACAGTGAACAACCGCATGGTTATTATTATTTTAGATGTATGACAGACGGTATCAAAGAAATGCATGGCACTCTCTGATTTGTGGAGTACTGTTTTTAGCCTCCACGGTTTTGGTTCTTGGCCATCAACATCATGTTTTCTGGGCACCATTGTGACCATTTTTGGGCAAGAAGGTGGCGTTAGTGCCTTAATTTAACAGCACTCCCTTGACAGCAGACAGTGCTGTTTTGGGAAATCAGTCACATCTCCAGTAATTGGAGAGTCCCAATAGGAACTCACATACAAATTAAACCAATCTGCTAATTTAGGATCTTGTTTATCTGGAAAGGGCTGAGTATTACATCTTATTTCGAGTTTGCAAATTTCAACTCCTTATAATCTATCCAAAGCAGCCATCAAATCTAAAGGTGGCACTTTGTTTTGATGGTTAACCTTTCACTGTGGATGTGGAAATATGCCAAAGTCCCTTTAAGGTACACTGGTGGGTGTGGTGGAGGTTAGCAAACCACATAGGAGCATTTTTGTGCCTGGTTAAAATCCTTACCATGAAATTCCGGATGGACCTGTGGAAGATCGTCCCATCATAGTAGCCTTTTTTACACAGGCGGATGAAATTCTCTCCAGCTTTGGGAACCTGGGGAAGAGCATGCAGAGATTGTTGAGGGGAAAAAACAACAATAAAGACAAAAAAATCCCAACTAATATCAGCTATTTACCACTCACAAGTCCAATGTTTGACAAACTGAATGGGCTTTCAGCTCCACTGCCAATAGTACCAGCTGCTCTATGAGCTTATTGTTACTGAAAACGGCTGCAGAGTTATAAAATTAGTAAGAAGCATTGAGCCCAACAAACAGGCCAACAGTCTTCTGAAAATGATGTGGTGTGTGCCAAAAATTAAAAAAATGTCTGCAAGTAGAAGAGCTCTTGATAAACCCAGTAACATATCCGCTATCACAAAGTCAACCTTGTAACATTTAAATAATCTGGATGCTGAATGCTAAATGACAAAATCTGTCGAACACACTTTAATTTATTAACAGGCTCCCCAAATGTCATCTTAAATTCACCAGTCATATAACACTTGTTGACCAGTCATATGTCACTTGAATGACCTTAAAACACAACATACAGGTGTTTTTATATTATATGTCAACACAAATCTATACTTTGTTGAAAAAGTATTCAACAAAATCACCTTGAAGACACACACACAGCAGATTCACAGACACACACAGGGCCTTCGGCAAACTACAGAATTCTGCTTGCCAAGCTGCCTACTTCTGGTTAAGTGCTCCACAGGCTTGAATGTGAACAATTTAATCTGATGGCTCTTCTAGATTTGCCTAATGTTATTTGATAGTTAAGTCATTTCACAGGTTGTGAAATTTCTTATATTTCTTTAGTGATGTTAGTCTATAGGAAAATTATTCTGAGCCCCAAGCATCACGTGACCCAGTCGGTAACTGTAATTCTGCAGTTTTGCTCCTATGTTAAATCCAAAGCTTGGCGCTCTTCCCAGGGGCTCGGATGTATTGCGTACCTGGTTAGTTTAGCATGCTAGCAAAGCAGTATAACTAACTTAAAGTTCCACTGGCACAAGAGTTTTTTTTTTTTTTAACAATAATACTTGCATAAGAAACACCAAATGCATAGGAAATAAAAGTATCCATGAAGACACCAGTTTACTCCAGGCCAGTGCTGATTTGCAGTTCACCTGTTTGTAATTTGAAAGGGGTTTGCTCAACTTCCCAGACTTCTGAATTTGTACCTACAAAGAGACGGGATGACTCAGCCATTTGACTCCATCATCTTTATACACAGCTGCCTTTGGTGAAGCCAGTCTCAGAGGACATTGGGCAGCTTCAGAGGCAAGTTATATTTCAACTTCCAGGTAGAGCTGGCAGCTTCGCATTCACATAAACAACCAGAGTCACACATTTGTCACTCTGTCTGACCTGTTAGAAAGTCTGTTATGCACACGCAAGTCTGCAATGAGGCAGAGTTCAACTGCTGCCTGAGGCGGCCTCACGTATCCACAGGCCCAGCTTAGCATTCTTCAACAAAGCTCCGTTTTGTTGGTCTAAACAAACATCTGGATTTTCTCCCTCATGCAGAAGGCACATCCTGGGTCATAAAACAAATTGTAAATTGTTACAAAAAACACTCATTGACGGAAGCTATTTTTGACTGATTGGCTCTGTGTGAAATAAGCTGGTATTTGTGTCCAGAGTTGGAGGCGTGGCTTCAACTATGACGGCACTTAGGTCCACTGTTATTAACGTCAACAGCCTCAAGGAAACTTCTGTGTGTGTGTGTGTTTGCGTGAGAAATTAACTTTTTCCCTCCTGGCAACAATGGACGCTGGTTTCCAAGAATCAGCAGATGCGTTCGTAAAAAACCTATTTTTATTCATTGGCCTTTTGCTGTGTGACAGGTTCGTCCCAGCTCCACTGGTCTTATTATCCGCCACGTCTCAATTTTGCTGTTGGGGTTCAACGCTCTGCCTCTTTTTCCCTCTATTATAAATCCCAGATTTTCAAAGCGCTGTGGTACAAAGAGGCTTATTGTTTTAAACCAGTAGACAAAAAAATGGATTGACTTTAACCATTTAGACATGAAATAGATTCTTTGCAATAGGAAAGAAGACTTAAACTATCTGTCACAACAATGTGTCATTATTCACCTTTTTTCTAAATAAAATGCTTGCATATCAAGCTTTTTTTCTTTGTGTTTCTGCCACTCCTGCCATCTTAATCCTTTCTGATTTCCAACCAGAATCACTCACGTCAGAGATCTCTATCTGCTGCTGCCCTGTAATTGAGGTTAATGTAGCATGTCTGCTTGTTTGTGTGGGTTTCTGTGTGCGAGTCTGGTGAGAATGGTTAAAATGCAGTCCAATTTAGAAACATGTCTGGGTACCTAAAATTGTCAGCAATCAGTGATTTCAGAAGGGAGAAATTTTTTGCTGACGCAGACAGAACACTTTCTATTTTCGCATATTTTACTCATGATTCTGCCAAAATCTTGACAAGCTTTCTAACAGCCAATGTAGTTTCCTGTTTAAATTTTGTGAGACTCTGAGGAACTCTACAAAGAAGTAGTAATTATCCTGTGTTATAACATATTTTTTTCTAGAGGTGTTGATTTGTTTCACATTATTTAGCTAGTCCTGTTAGACACTTCAAAAATATACAATACCAATTATTTTAACTGCTATTGTGATTGCTTTATAATTCACGATACTGGAGGGAAAATATATTTTTGACAAGAATCTTTGGTTTCTTAAGTTTCTTGACACATTTTTTGCCTTTTACAAAATTTCCTGTGACTTGCCAATTGCACTTGTCTATATTGTGGTTCGATTAATTCTGCTGAGATCGGATGTCAAAATGAAGGTGCAAAATAAATCTATTTGCTCCAAACCTGCTTAAATTTCAATTGGCTCTTTTTTGGCCCATGCAGACGCATTCCACCAAGTTTACTAAAAATTAAGTGAGTATTTTTTCCTGTAATTCTGTGACAAACAGAACAAAACTGAGCTGGAAAAAAAACAGTCTTCTTGACTGCAGTAATAATTGGAATATATGGATTTTTGTCTGCGACAGATTTAGAAATGGTTTTGGAAGGCAAAGTGTAAATTTAGATAGAGTCACCCCATGCCATCCCACTGAGGTGAAGCCAATCTACCCTCTACTATCTTTAAATATACAAAATCTGTACTTTCCTCACTATTACGTCTGACTAAAGTAAAGGCCGTGTCACCTGCCCCCTCACACTTCACCCAAGTTGGGGGCAATGACGGCAGAGGCGACCAAAACGTCCAACTCTGGGCGAGCAAATGGGCACTTTAAAAGCGAGGTGAGCTCTGGATCTGTGTGACTGAGAGTGTATGTGACAGTGAAGCGGCACTCATTAATTCATAAACAGCAGGCCACGAATAGAGCTGCAGTCTTGTGTGGAAACCACTGGGGAGGAAGGTGGGGAGGAGGAGGATGTGGGGCACAGAGGGCAGGATGTCTAACCGCTGCAACTTTCCCCTCATTATTCTGATTCGACGGCTCAGAAGCCAATGAAAACCAAGCGCGTGAAGCGCCCGGTTACCAGGGCAGAAATGCATTCCTGGAACTCATGCTGTCTCTCTGGAGCCCCACACCTGACTTTAAAAAAGAAGGTACACAAGAAACTCGTTTTATGCCAAGATGTTAACTTGGCAACCTGGGGGACAGACTCTGCAAGAGGCTGATTTCAATGTTTTGGATTTGTCGCCCTAAATACGATTTTTACCATCTGTTCGGGCCAAACCTACATTAGAATATTATTTAAATCCTCAGCCAAGTCTAAAGCAGAGCCTCAGTGTCAGGAACACTAAACCTCATTAACAAAACATTTTAATGAGAAGCATTAAAACTCTCAAACACTTTTTCATATACTGTTTTTTATACATCTGATCTTTTCATTGACTTATGGTTCCATCTCATTTTAAATGTCTCTTTTACACGTAATTTCTTTCCTTTAATTTTGATTAGGAAATTTTTAAAAAAATCCTTAGGGCTAAGTCAGTTTAGTAACAAGGAAGTTAGTGTTTTTTTCTCTGACTTCTGGAAGACATTGAAATCCCCAACACTACTGTCAGCATTGTTTCTTTTTGTTGTTTTGTCCTGTGATTTTATGTTTGTTGTGTATGTGTGCATGTGCATGTGCTTACCTTGTCACAGTGCAGCTCAACGTTCAGGTCTCCCTTGTTTGTGTGTAAACGGACGTAGCCTTTCTTCTTCACATACTGGTACCGCACAATGTCGTCTGCGATGGCATCTATATACACAAACATACAAATACACATTTAGTTTATGTCTCTATATCTGAGGTGGAAACAGCCACAATAATATATATTTTCAGAAATGACTCAATAAACAAACAACTATGCTGTTAAACACTTAAAAAAAGGTATAAAAAATATAGATATTGAGAAACTGTGAAATAAATACATTTTCTTTATATATTTGCGCCAGTATTCATTCCCCGGTTTATTTACTTTTTGATTTAATGTCCTCATGTATTGTTTATCATTTATGTAATATATATATACACACATCGTCTTTTCTTAGTTGATTAATTTTTTACATTTTATATTTTTGGTACATTTAGTGGCATGCGAGTGTTGTTATTGAGTCCTTTATTTATTTATTTATGATTTTTGGCTGCCTCTGTTGTCCATGTCTTTGTAATTAACAGCTTGTGGGATTATTAGCAGCAAATCCAGAAGCAATCTTCAGATATTATCGATTGTTTATGAGTCCTGGTTTACTGTTGCTGCAGGTAAGATCTATGACCTTTAAAATCCCCACAGAGCCTCCACAGCTCTGGCTGTTATTAAGATTTATGCAAATGTTATTCTCCTTTCAACCACATTTAAATCCAAAAAGATTTTAAATTACTATTTAGCCTTTAGGGTTTTTCAATCTTACAAAAAGTGCCTCATAAAGGAATAAACTACAAAATCT
>JAOWBC010001486.1:25264055-25276613 GCA_028566105.1 Hypoplectrus providencianus
ACAGCCTGGATTTTAATATAGCAAATAATAGATTTCCCTTGGGAGTTGGTTTGGTGCAACACTTTAAATTATCAGATTATAACTTTTTTAAATAAAAGATAAAACATCCTTTAATAAAGAAATGGTAAAATCCATCCTTTTTATCCAATAAAATGCCAAAAACCAAACTATATGTGACCTACAACAGACAAAACAGAGAAAAGGAGAAACAGGAACCAGACAGTGTTTGGTGTTTTAGTTTAGGAAGTGACTCAACTGCCTGGTGTTTTTTCATTTCCAGTGCTTGCCCGCAGACACGCTGGCTATTTACAGCGTCAGCGAGCAGTCCAAGCTGGATGGGCGGGGCTTACAGGAGCTGTGTCCCACCATGCTGCAGCAGCTGGATGCCGGCACCTGCAGGGCGCAAAAGGAAGAAGAGTCGAGCATCGACCCCTCATCGCGGCCCACAGACGCTGAAGGTAAGCACTGATCAGAAGTAGATTTTTGTCTATCTTGAAGGTTTTTTCTAACTTCCTGCTGTGAACATTATGCAGTGCATTGTGTTTATTTAAAGGAGAATTCTGCAAACATCAGCAAATCCAATGAAAAGACCAAAGCCAACAATAAACCAATTGTTTTTTCTCGTATTTCGTATACTGGTTGACAAGCTGTTGAGAAACCCCCCAGATTTTCAATGTATGTAGAAAAGCCATCCATCCTTCCTGAAAGCTCTCAGTCTTTATTTTGTGCTTGTAAAGTTTCAGGAGGCTGTGATTGTCCGAGAGGTCACAGCAGCTCATTTTATACAGTTTGGTCAAGTTTCAAGAAAGGCTGTCACTGCAGGACACTAACATCATCACACATGAATAAAACTGAGCTCAATGAATCCACAGGACTCTCAGTTTACACAAATACCCAATTTATGCAACTCACGCACTGTTTGGGGATGACAGTATGCAGAAATATTCAAATAACCCATCTTTAGAAGAGAAGAAACTCACACACTGCCTCTGAAAAGCTGCCAGGTTTTTGACCAAAGCTGCATTAGTTTAGCTTCAAGTGTGCATGTCTGAAAGAGGGAGACTTTTCAGTAAGATGTCCTGAGTCAGAGACCAACGGACCTGCTTATAAATGCCAGATTTCCCTCACCTGAATCTATCCAGGACTTAAAAAGCAGTATCATCACTGTGGCATTAAAGCTGAGCTCACTGCATCCTCCTCAAGACAATAAATTAGGCACCTTTCTGCTGGTATTGGAGGGTTGAATAATGAATATATTAATAACCCATTTTTTAAAATAAGAACTAACTGAGACATTAATGAGATAGACTAATATGTTGTTGGTTTTAGTCTTTTTATGGGTTTTATACGTGGAATTTAATTGTTGAACGTTACATCTCTGTATTTCTTTTTACAGCTTCTTTATTTATTGGGCCTATATTTAAACTCTTTTGCATTTTCTACAACATTAACATCGTCATTTCTGTCAATGACCAGCTTCCTGAGTTCTTCCATTTGTTCTCTCTTTTTTTTTTTTACAACTGTATTTTCAGCCGAATGCAATGAGACCTTGAGAACACATTTCTTTACCAGATCTCAGCTCCAAATGTGCCTTTTGTTGCCTGGAGACAGTGATATCACGATGTCCCCCAAGGAGATGAAAGCCAAAATAAGCAGGCACATTTAGCCAAGGCTCGGATTGCAGTTTCTCAGTTTGGCTTTAAAACCAACCCATCCTTTCAGACCCGACAATCCTGGCACAGTCAGCACATCGTGTGTGTGTTGCAGAGATCTCATCCAGGTAAAGACAGTCGGGCAGGAAAACATCCACAAATGTCTCTGCTTTCCTCTGGCTGCTGACTCACTGTAACTCCATACAGACTGCGACTGTCCTCGGGAGCCCTGGAAGCTATTTTTCCATCGCTCCATCAAATTTGACAAGCCTTTGAGTTCTTGTTGACTGAAAGCTTTATTGGCATCCCATTATGTGGCTGGTACAAGAAGCTGGCTAATGACAGACTTGGAGAATTTGGTCGACTTGTGTGATGTTCTGCCATAAAATGCTGCAACAAAACCAAAGTCTGAAAGCAGAAACACTTCAGGAACGTCTAGTGTTTCTGTGAGTTATGCCAAAAATAACGAAAACACCTTTCATCATGCATTAAGGGCTTTATATTTTTATTGAACTAATCACATTGTTATCTCCAACCTCACACATTTCACTTATTTTTAACTCAGTTTATCTCATCCTTCGGCAGGTAGAGGAGAAATGGTTTAATAGCCAAGAGCTGGAGCTGTATCTCTCCCTTTCCACTGACAAATTTGTTTTCTCTTATCATCCACTCATATGGCCTCAGCTCGCCTCACACTTGCCCTTGTCGACAGCTTATTTTGGCTCGAGAGCTGTTTTTCTTTGCCTCGGCTGTGGAGATCTGCCAGCAGCAGGGAGGCGGATGCTGTGGAAATCCATCTCTGCTTAAGATGTCACTTAAACTTCTTGAATATCCTGATCTTTTCTCATGATAAGTGTACGACTTATGCAATGTGTTTTTTTTTCAGAGATCACATCAGTTCAGATCAGAGTTACTATCACAACACATTACTGGTCATGTGAAGTCAAACCCACCCCTCCCGTATCCTGCACCTGCACCTTAGACCGGTTTTAAAGCCAGCTATGCAGATTGGGTATCTTCTTGTATCTATTTGTGCCCTTGCCAACATGCTTGGCAGCTGTCTGAAGATGGCATCAAATGCCTTTTACCTAAACCCAAAACTGGCTGTTTCAATACCTTCAAAACAGTTTTTTAAAGATTTCCAACAATTGAGACTGACTCCTTTCAGAGAGATTAGATAATTGGTCTGGTGTGCCCCAAGGTTCAGTCCTGGGCCCCGTTATTTTCCGTATTTGCATCCTGTGGGTTCATGTCTCTGCTTTACTCAGGATTAAAGTCTAGCTGAAAGTCTTTAGATTCAGATTCAGATTCCTTTTATTGTCATTACAACATGTGAAATGAAAAGGTAAGGTGCAGGTCATTCAGTGCAAATAAAACAAGAAAATATATAAATAAGAAAACTCTGCAATAATAAAAAAAAACACACAATTGTCAAATTAACAGCATAAAATTAAATAGGCAGTTTCAGATTTATTTTCTTTTAGTGATGAATTCAGCAAAAACAAGAGTTTTTTTTTTCCAAATTAGGGAATCTGGCTAATATGGGCAATTTTGTTGCCCGTTTAAATGTTGAGTCAAGCATTTTATTTGTTTGAATATATATTTTCAATATTAAACACCAAATAATAATTAGGTCTTAATTTTATGTAATTTGTTCATATTTCTGTTACTTTTTTCACATTAGTAAATGCCTTTTTCACACACATGACTTCATCCATCTAAGGAGTACGCCATTTCCTTAACTGCCAACCCTCATAATCACTTTTTATTTCCTTTCCTAGCATGAAGGACGTATCACAAAGCATCAGATGGAGCATAAATCTCTCTTGACTTAACCTTTCTTCCTGATTAAACTCAACAGTTGCTGCAGCAACAGCCAAAATGTCAGAAAAACCTTTCAGTAATTTGCACCAGCCTTTTATTTCCTTCCACAGGTGTTTTTTTGCTTGTGACTCTTGAAATCAATGCAATTTCTCCTGCAAAAACCTGCAGATATCCAGTATTATATCTGAGAAATAGTCATTAATTGTGTAGAAGAGATGGTCCCTTTTCCTATCTAGTTTATCACGTTGTACCCATGCAGATTTATCCTTTGATCCTTTGGCAGGGCACCAAACCCTTATTCTGCGAAGAGCTGATTCAAGGCATTTCATAAAAAGAACTCATTTATATGAATGAACATATTGCATAATGTCGCCTACTTACATCCAAAGACATGTAGATATTTTTGCCTCTGAATGCAAGAAAATGCTACTTTATTTATTAATTGTAAAGGGGACATTACGTATCTTACTTTAGAACATTAGTGCATGTAAACGTGTTTGAGTATAAACCCAAAAAGCAGATAAACTGAAGCGAGGTCAGTTTTTCTAATGATTTTTTAGGTAACAGAATTGCATTTATTTCACAACATGAAGAATGTTGCTCAAGCTGCACTCACACATGATGCATGGAAGTTTGTTTTTAACGCTGCACCTTCCTGTCACTCGAACCTCCAGTGTGGGGTTTCTCTTTCCTGAGCGTGACAGTGATCAATGCCTTCTCCCTCACCGGAGTCTTCATCATGCCCCTGATGAAGACACGCTTTATGAAACACGCTCTCACCTTTTTCATCGCTCTTGCCATTGGCACGCTGTACTCCACTGCCATCCTGCAGCTCCTGCCAGAGGTTTGCTATCCATCCATCCACATCGCTACCTCCATCTTTTATTCATGAACCCACACACCATTTCTTCACACAAAACACCAAAGCTGCTTTAGTTCACACTGCTGTTTATAAAACTAGTGCACCTTTGGCCAAGTGCTCTTTTGTCTGTCCTGTGGTCATATCGCCATCTCTTTCCTTCCTCTCCTTCCTGTCTTTGTGTTCTCTCTGTGCTTTTCTCGGGTATCTAATAAACACTCTGGATGCTTTCTGGTTTCGCTCTACCCTCAGTGCATCAGCGATCATCTGGCAGTGCTTTTCTGTTTGTGTGCACTGTATGTTTGCATCTGTGTCTGCACCTAAGACTTTTTTTTATTATTATTATGGAGAGATAGTTCAGCTTTCTCTCCTCAGCGACTGCAACACGAAGAACAAGTGAAACAGAATTGATGAGTGTTTCACTTACTCATTTTTTGCTTTGGGATTCACACGTTTCGGTTCGTGTAAGACAGCTTTGGAGAAATGGGGCGCAGCACCCTTTAAGCATCCTTCAAACTGAAATGTGACCCCTTGTTAGCAATGCTCCTTCTGCTTCTGCAGGGCTATTTAAAGATCATTTGCCCCCTTTTGTGTCTGCAGTGATTGCTGATGTGTTCCCTCAAGCCAGGACAGTGGTGCAGATACACTTGAGTGGACTTGGACAAAGTGTGTGTGTGTTTGTTTGTGTGTGTGTGTGCACAGGTAACCGTCATTTCCCCTTAATCACTTCCGATCTTTAGACAAAGAAATGCATGGCATTCGAGGAGTGCTTCAAAAGGACAACACATTCTTTTCTTCCAATGCAAATTAAAGGTGTTTTAAGGACAATAATCCTACTTTTTGGTGTCTTTTGAATCCTTTTTTTTCCCCCTCAGGTTGATTTCATTCAATCCTTCCTTTCTTTCCAGGGTTGGTGTTTGGTGGTGATTAATCTGAAAAAAATCTGCTCTTAACTAACTCCAGCTGTCTTTTTTTTTTCTCTCTCTCTCTCCTCGCCTTTGTTTCTTCTGCCTCCTCTCTTGCTGAATCAGTGTGGGGTTATGGGATCCTGTGTGTGACACTGATCTCTCTGTGCTCGCTGGTCGGGGCGAGTGTGGTGCCCTTCATGAAGAAAACCTTTTACAAGCGGCTGCTGCTCTACTTCATAGCCCTGGCCATTGGCACGCTGTACTCCAACGCCCTGTTTCAGCTCATCCCAGAGGTAGTGTCGATGCTGCTGTGTGACTCACTTAGCTGCAGCTCCTTCACAGTGCAGTTCTGCTGTGCGGGTTCACAACAAGAGGATGAGTGATTGTTATGTGTGATTTTAAGCAATAAAATCATAGGCTCAAAATAGATTATTTACACTTGACGTCACACATCTGCGTCCTCTCCAGATGGAGGCAGGTTTTGGCTGACGAAACGGTACTAAAACAGCATTACTGATTAACGAGTGACGCTGATAACTTGCCACTTTCTGCCAAATGCATGTGTGGTTTTCGTAGTTACAGCAGCTGTTGAAGCCAAGACAGAGAATAATTTACATAACAAGTTATAAACAATTACTCAGAGATTATTTCTGTCTGCATGTGTCACGTAGATGAGCTCTTCAACCTTGTTGAATATAAAAGTGCGAAATTCAGTTTTCAAAACTTGTTGTCATTCATCTCCAGTTAGCAAGGTCACTCATTTATCCCCAACAATGGTGCAAATGTCTGTGATTTGTGCTGTTTTTGGCTGTTTCAGCTAGGAAAAACTGGCTTTCTTTCTAATCCCAAAATTGCAGTACATATAAAGGTGAAGAGGAAAAATAAACTTGTTGAAAAACAGCAGCAGATATGGATAAAAATGTGTTATTTTTAAGCCTGGAGTGATGGAGTTAACTAAAATGATAAATTAGGGTGATGTAACTGCAAAATGGCTGTTGGCAGGAATCCCATCTCGACAGCAACCAGCAAAATCTTCACTGTGATTTAAAAAGTCTGCATTTTGGAAACTGCAGACTATTCCTTGTCACTTGAAATAAGGGTGATAACCTAACCTAAATAAATATGCCTATAGTCCACTTGTCCAGTTTAACATGCAGTTTTTCAGTCTAGTTTAATTATACAGTTGTGCTCAGAAGTTTACAAAAATAACGTAATATAAATAACAACATTAACTTTTTTTCCACTCATGCTTAGAGGTTAAATGGCCAATAAATGCATTCACCCAACCACTGACCATGAGTGGAAAAAACATTTTTGTGTTCATTCAAAAATTTGTGTTTCATTAAAAAAAAATGCCAAGAAAGCAAAACGTCTGCCGGGGTTTGTAAACGTTTAAGCACAACTGTATGATAAGTAATATGTCAGATTATTGGAGGAGACGTGGTTGCATGTCAACTCACTGAAACTCACTCAGGGCTTACAGTCAAGAGAGGCATCATCCACCAGTACAAGCTGCTGATTTCAAAATACTGTCTAGACAGCGACTATGCCCATCACGGCCGAGCTGTTGTGCAATTAATTTCGTCAGGTTACCTCGGATGAATAAAAAGTAAAAAAAACATGAGTACACCTCAGAGCTGGAGAGGTTTGATTTATAGGTTTGTGTCGACTGGAGTGGAGACACAAACCGTCCCTCAGATGAGAGGAAACATATCTGCTGCATCTCAAACATCAGCTAGACTCGATTATTGTTCACTTTGTTCCTCAGCCGACCCTGACAGAGATTGTAAACGTTGGATGTTTTTCTCACTCAGAAAATACACTTTATCTTAAGACAGCTGACTCACTTATTGTTCAAAACAAAACAGTATTTTTTTCTCTCAAAAACAGCTTAATTACACTAGATTGTTTCAAAAATATGCACATCAAGTTATGCTTTAATCGCAGCTGCTCTACATATTCACTCCCTTCTGTTTTCTGCATGTCAGGCCTTTGGTTTCGACCCCATGGTGGATTTCTACGTGTCCAAATCTGCGGTGGTGTTCGGGGGATTTTACCTTTTCTTCTTCACTGAAAAGGTCCTCAGGGTGCTCCTCAAACAGAAGAACGGGGTGAGTGCATCATGGCAGGAATGTTGTGATTATATAGTTGTATTTAGAGATACAGGTGGTGAGGAATTATAAACTATACAACAACAAGCGTTAAATCTGTGGCATTAAGTGTTAGTTTATTAATATAAGTTTTGAATTTGATCATTTAAACACTCTGTTTATAATATATATAAAGAAATTTAACCTTCACCTTTTCTTTTTTATGATTTCGGTCATTATAACAGTGTTATTCTGCATAAAAATACATTTTTAGTTTGTTCACACTTTAGATTAATTTTGCTGATTCCACAGAGCTGCAAGACAAAGATTTAATTTACTACAGACGTTTGAAAACTTTGTAGACATCATCCAAATGTATATTTCATCCAGTAATCATTAAACCTTACCAAGAGATTAGATGATAAATTGGTCATGAAATGATCTTTTTTATTTAATAAGTTTGCTCTGTAATGTCCCTTCAGGTCAACATACCAAACCATGTTGTTATGTCTCATCAGGCCACTAAAACCTTTTCTTTTATCTGTCTGAATGGCGTCAGGATGCAAAATATAAATAGTTTTGACTGGTTTTATCGGTTCATCAGCGGCAGGTAAAACCAGTCAGGTGAGGCGTTACGACCAGAGGCACCTGAGGTTCAAGTTCACGCTGCTGCCCTCAGGGGTGTGCAGAAAGTTAGCGTACACTCCCCTCTAGGCTGCCAGTTTCTTCATACTCATTTACATATTCTTACGTGTCCTTCAGAGAAAAACCCAGAGCATGACGACACTCTTGTTTGAGCACCTGTGTGTGCTTGTTTATTTACTGACATATAAACTAAAGGTTTTTTTATGAACACCACTGAAATTATGAGTAAAAATCAGCAACTGTAATTATAATCAATGGATTGTTAGTCATTTCTTATGCATAAAATGGCAGAAAATGCTTTTATCTGCCTTTTGAATATTTCCTTTTGAAAGTTAATATTTTTGTTTCAAAATGGATATGAAGACGGAAATATAGAAAAATGTCTATATTTTAAAGGCAGACATAAAAATGGCTTTAACAAAAATTAAATTTAATAATATTTTTATTATTATTGCATTATTTTTTTCTATTAAGCATTAAACATTGATTACCTCCCAAACAATTACTGTGACTGGGACATTTTTCTCTCTCTCTCTCTCTTTTTTTTTTATTTTACATTTTATAGTTACTTCATTAATAAAATGAATAATAAACATAAAACATACATTGTAATCCACCCCCGTCAGACAATGCATTAGGTGTTGTTTGTTTTATTTTTAGACTTATTGTCTCATATTTGTAACATACATCTGTACCAGGTGCTGCTTAGTTCACAGCTTCCTTTCACTGGTATTTTTCCTTTCCTCCCTGTTTGCAGAGTATTGTATTTATTCAGACTGTGATTTGATCTGATTAGTTGGCGTGTGTGTGTGTTTGTGTCAAAGTGCTCCATAACAGACTGTGTACTGTTCTGGTGAGGATTGATTTTTTGGCTCTTGGCCACTTGGCATTTCTGCTTCTCCTGCCTATTGACCTGAATACAGCAACAGCACCAACAGTAGTAGTGGTATTTTATTTTATTTTATTTTATTTTATTTTATGGGTTGGGACATGTTATATAGTGAAGCATATCCACATCACATTCCTGTTTCTGACATAAAGGAGAAAATAAAGATACATAAAAATAAATAAATAAATAACCTGTACCAAATCAGATTATTTTTTGTACCATATATGATAGATTTAAAATTTGTAAAAAAAATAATAACAATATTTGGCCGAATATAAAATCAAATAAAATTTGTAGAATGTATTTTTAAAAAATGAAATAAATAGTATAATTAATTCTAACTAAATTATTACATAGGAATAAATAGATATGATAAAAATAGAAATATTACTTTTAACTGTTAATACACATATATTCATATTCTTAAAATCTCCTTGAGTGTGTAAAAAAATGTACATGCTCATTTGTCTGTGCATATTTGTTATTTAGCCCAAAAAAATAACTGGCGAAATAAAAATTATATCGCATTAAGGCTAAAAAAAATAAAAAGTACAAGAGAGGAGAAATGTCTGTTAAGTTGAAAAATATAGGCATTTAGGGAGTGGTAGAGAAATAGATGAATACAAAAAGTAATTTTAACAGCAAAAAAACAAATATGTTCGTCACTTTAAGCAAAAAAAAATCTGCATACATTCATAGTGATGCTTTTCATTCACAAAAAGCAGCAGTGACTGTTCAGTAACCAGGCTCACTGTGGGACGGTGACGCCCCCTTGTGGTCACGGCGCACTGAGCCAGATGGTCCTGCCAGCCTAATTAACAGCCAACACGTTGACCCGCTGATCCAATTACTGACACTCTTTGACCCATATTAGCGCCTGCGATGCTGCTGTCAGTTTTTTTTCCCCATCACTGCCAAAAACAATCCAATTAACAGCTCCTGATCTTTCAGTGTCAAAACGCTGGGAGACGATGTTCTGCAGGAGGTGTCCTTTAGTCAGACACTGAATTTGTTCAGAGGGTTGTGCTCCTCCTGACCCTTTTACCTGTGACTCTGTTGTGGCAGGTTTTTCATTAAACGTCCTTGCAAACTTTAATAAAAACGTCAAACAGAAACTCAGGAACATCTGTGGCTGTGGGTTTTTATTCTTTTTATGAGCATGAGTTTAACCCTCTGAACTCCACACAGAATCGTAGTTTGACAAATATTTCAAATTTTAGTCACCCTGGCCCCGTTTTTGTTTGACTGCAAGGTAAAACTCCTGCACCTCTTTGGAAACAGCACAGGTGTAGGAGTAGAAGTTTGTGCAGAATAGCAGACATAGTAAAAAAAAAAAAGATTAAAAAAACAAGATGACGCAGGTGGTTTATCTTTTGGTGAAATTTAAAATTAGACAAGAAGAATAAAACATTTTTTAATGAAATATCACTCATTAAGCAGAGAATATGTTCTTTTTATTGACTTGTTTGTCCTTTAATGAATCATATATGATTATAAGGGACCTTCAAACCTGCTAAAAATTTCAATTTTTACAGTTTCCAGTCATAATAAATGGTTTAATTATGGTGAAAACATATCTTTCATTCTCTCCAGAGCAAAAGGAGGTTTATTGAAGAAGTATCAAAGTCTCAACCTCATGTCTTTGGAATAGCACTGGAATTAATTGTATTTAAGTTACACAATTTGGCTTTTTAAGGTGTTGTTGACACATTTCTAAAAGGAAACAACAGCACAATAAAATAATACAGCACAGGACATCTGGAGGCTCCAGGAAACATTATGTTTGTGATTGATTTTTTTAGTTGATGAATTAGTTCTGCCTAATTGCCTCCCTGTTGTTCTATTGATTAATTAAAGTTCAAGGTTATTTTTTTTATGTCAGGAAGGAAATATCCATCATCGATGTAAATCAGTTACGATGAGTTTTTCCTGCATTGATCCTGTCTCCGTCTCGCAGAGCCACGGCCACAGCCATTACCCCGGCGCTGACCGATACTCGACACCGGACGGCGACGTGGAGGAGGGCGAGAAGGAGAAGCTGCAGCAGAACGGCGAGGCCAGCAGTCTGGCTCTGGGGAAGGTGGACGCAGGCGAGGGCGAGCTCATGCTCAGCCCTGCTCAGACGCCACAGGTAACGGCGGGACACAGGAAGAGGAGGCGTTAGGCCTTTCACAATAAAACACTTTGTAGGACGATATATTTTCCTGGGAACTATAATGATGAACCATAATATCCTTTTTTTGATCAAAGTTTTTTTTTAGTTTCCAAATAATAAACAACGTCCCAGATTGGCTGAATAGACAAAATAATAACAAATAACAAACTATGATATCTTTGTCTTTTAGGATATTTTTATGCCACAAGATAGAATGATATTATTAGATCATATTAATCCAAGTAAATATTTTTTTTTTTACATCAATTAGTTTTTAATCTCAATAACCTGAAGAAGAAAAATTGAACATCCCACATAAATAAAACATAAATAAATAAACTGCAGCTTACTAATTGCTTAGATAAAGGGAAATTAATTTAAAAAAATAATAAACGATGTAAATTAATCACATTCTCAGATACCAGGGAAGTAACAGTGAATAGTAAGAACAGATTTAACAGGTTAAAACAAGACCATATTATGAAGAGGTAAATATGATGGAAATATTACATAAAAATGGGTTTTAGGAATTGATTTAAAAGTTACTATTTTCCAAGAAGGCTGAGATGGTAACAGCAAGCAGTTACAAACAGTTAAAAACACCAAATCAGGTTTTAAAATAACAAACAAAAGAGTAGAAGTTAAATTCAGTTTACAGCCTAATTATCAGCTGAGCTAAGATCCAGATCCTTGTCCAGGGTTTCGGTCCTCTCTCTGATTTGTGTCCCTCGTCCTTTCGTCCCCAGGACTCCCAGAGCCCGGACAGCGCGGCGCGGTCTGGCAGCAGCGGCGGCGGCTGCTACTGGCTGAAGGGGACGACCTACTCTGACATCGGCACGCTGGCCTGGATGATCACGCTCAGCGACGGCCTGCACAACTTCATCGACGGCCTGGCCATCGGCGCCTCCTTCACCGCCTCCGTCTTCCAGGGCATCAGCACCTCCGTGGCCATCCTGTGTGAGGAGTTCCCCCACGAGCTCGGTGAGTCTGGACGGGATTTAGAAACAATTAAACATAACCTAATCTACAAAGCCTAATTCATACTTTTTATTTATCATTAACGTTTTTATTAGTGAAATGTTGCATTCATGAAAATAGAATACAACCTTTTTCTCAGAATAATTTTACAGCATCCATCACTCCCCCCTTTTTTTTGTTTTTAAACAGATTTTAACAAACAAAACAGGAACCAAGTTGGCTTACACAGTATTCAAACATAAGAAGTGGGTATTAATTTACTCATAGTTACTAAATTCAGGTTGTAAGGGTACAAAAATTTTATCAATTTTGCTCAGATTTGGTCAAACTTAACCTTCTGATTTTTTCAGACATTACTTTTCCATTTTATTTATTTCAACAATTATTCCAAACCACTCCTCTGGTGTAGGAGGTGCTGGATTTAACCACTTTCTGGTGATTGCCTTCATACTAGCAGCTAGAAGAGCCTGAACTCTCTTCCTTTGATTCAGTAGTTGAGTTTGACTAAATTAAAGAGTATCAAAAGGTAAATGGGTTTTAAAGACAGTATTCAGTGTT
>JAOWBC010001486.1:25360884-25379479 GCA_028566105.1 Hypoplectrus providencianus
TTCTTCTTACAGCTTGTTAACCAATATGGTGAGTAAGGAAATTAAAAAAATACAAGCTCATCATTGTTTATGTTAAATATTGTCTATAAATATCTTAAGCTGTCAGTAATAAAGTAGTAGAAAGAAACAATATTTGCCTCTAAATGTAGTGAAGTGAAAGTATAAAATCACAGCCCTTACACAGACCCGAGCAGCAGGGTCAACTGTGAACCACCCCCAGGTGTTTTATAATCCGAGCAGCTGTTTTAACTCAAAACTTTCTTTAACAGCAGAAAAAAAAAAAAAAAAAAAAAAACCTCCGCTGAAAAGGGTTTCACCAGATCAAAGTGGAAATCCTTAAACAGCACAAAATCAGTGCAAATTACTGTGACTGGAAACTCAACCAACCCAGAGGGAGACAGAGAGAGGAGGGACGAAAATCAAGAGCTGTGTGTATATGCATGTATGAGAAAATACTGATATGATTTCCTTGTGGGCCCAAGGATATAAATATATATATATTAATGTGTGTTTGTGTGTGTGTAGGAAAGAGAGAGAGACAGACAGAGAAAGGAGTCGTAGTGTGAAAAAAAAAAGTCTTTCTACCTCAAGCAGCTGCAGTCTCACTTTGTTGTACGCTTTCAGCCAGCGGACTCTGGACGGCGAGCACGGTGGAGGGCCGTCCTCAAAGAAACTAAAAGAGATAAAACATAATTTAAAAAAATCAGCCGGTCGCCAGGGAGACGTTTCAGAAAGAGACACGGATCAATGTCAGGATTCAATCCGTCCCCTGAAACTTAAAGATAGAGAGGAAAAAACCCTTAAACGTCTTATTTTTATGCAATAATGCAGAATGATCAGAGATCCATTCAGAAGATGTTTTTAGTAATTATCTCAAATCAATATGAGGCTTCAGCAGCTCGTTAGGCAAATAGGATGAATTCACAGAAGCTTCAGATTAATTATTTAATGTATTTTGGAACAAAAACAAACTTAGCGTCCCTCATTTACAACACAAGCCTGCACTGTAACTTTAATTTATTTATTTTATATAACTTTTACTATATTTTATAGCATTTGTTTTAGCTGTTTTTTTCTCTCTTTTTGTTTTTATATAACCTTTTGTTATTCAACTTAAATGTCTTTTTAAATTGTTCCTTTGTTCAGACTTGTGATGTCTTGTGAATTGTTTTATTTATTTTATATTTATATTCTTGCTCTAATATGCTTCATAATAACTTGCCTTGACTTTGAAAAGTCATTATGATGTGATAAATTGTTATAATTTCCTTCCAAAGGGATCATTATTATGTGATTTCATCCAAGACAGTCAACAATTGAGTCAAGACAGCATAATATTGCTTTTTTATATAATTTCATACTTAACCAAACACATGAAAGTCTCTGCCATGAGGTATTTATTAGTTTCTGACTGAGAAATTCAGAAAAAAACATATAAATTCCCCCCAAAAGTACTGTGTCTATTTAACCAAATCACACAATTGTAGGCGGTTTTCCATGTGATCTCCTTAACCAGCACAAGTTATTTTTTTTTTTTTTCACTATGATCCACTGAAGCTCCTTTAAAACTGTTTGGAGTATCTGGGGTTTTCTTTAAAACTTCTCCTTTTAAAGCCATCGCATCAATTTTTTTTTCTTTTACATTTCCAGCCAGTTCATTTGAATCTTCCCTTATTCTAAACTCAACTCAAATAACTGTATTTATCCCTGAATAAAGCAATTAATTGGCACAACAAACAAACAAATAAATAAATAAAACATGAATCATGAATCAAGTAAACTTAATATTTTATGCATTAATGTAAAACCTAATAAAGTGATTTTTACTCATGCAAACTTAGATATCTTTATTCTTTACATACCAGATTTTGGACTGAGCCTTGTTATCCCGGTTGTCATAGGCTGGTTTGGGCAGGATGACTGAGGAGTCCTTCAGATCTTTGTTGGATCCAGGTTCTGGTAGCGGATGCAGCTCTTTCTCCACCTCCTCCTCCTCCTCCTCCTCCTCCGCCTCCTCCTCCTCCTCCTCCTCATCCCAGGTAGACTTCTGGCTGTTGAGAGGGGAGCGCAGGGAGCTGGGGTGGAGGCTCGCTGGGTCCCGGCGCTCCTCGGGCTCAGAGCTGAGCTGGGAGCTGGCCGGGCTGAGGTTCCCTGATGAGTCGAAGCGGCTGCTGTCCGGTGGACTGCAGGAGGAAGAGATTGATGTTAAAATAAATAATAATGTGGGGATTTGGGAATGGAAACATGTAGTGAAAGGACTTCTGCAGAATAAGAAGATTTCACTCCAAAATTCAGGTCATTTCCATTAGATTTTTTCCCCAATTGTTATGGAAGAAAATGCATTTTTCTTTATTTTGATTCATAAAAGGAGTTTAACTTGATTTTGGAGTGAAACAATTGGATTCATTTGTTAAAGGAAGAACTGGAGATATAACTCAGGGTAGCAGGGAGCTCAGGATTATTATATCCTGGAAGAAGGTGACACAAAACAAGTAAAACAAACAGGGTTTAATCTGGTAAACTGGGTGACTGAAGTGAACAATCAGGTCTAATGAGGGCTTCTACCAGCACTGGGTCAGGGTGAGGGACCTAAACGGTCATTCTGCAAGTTTAAGGCGTCAACCTCTTTTTAATAAAGACGCCAACTATTATCATTTACAAGGAAGCTTCTGCCGAAAAGACAAATCAAGAAATAACCCTTTTAATTCCTACTTCTACTAATTAACAGTATCTATTAACGTATTTAACATACAATGATAAACGTATACGACATGATTTAACCTTTTAATAACCTTCCTGATAAAAATCCTAAGTGTCTGATTCAAACGGAGAGTGCAGAGTGGCTGCTGGGTGATTGAGACCGCTAACAAGTGAAGTGGCCCCGTGGTTAACTGGGGTGATTTACTTTGCCTTGGGTGAAGGCCAAATTACTTCTCACTGTTCCTTTTATTCCTGCGTCCGGCCCGCCGCCATGGCGAGCACTGCCACGCCATCATAAATCTATCAGAGTTTTAATTCATATGGACAAATTGGCTGAGGCTCAGAGAATAATTCAGAGAACTGCAGGGGGGCAGAAGAAGGAGGGACCTCATACAGGCTTCACAAGTGAGACGCTAATAAAAAAAATTTAAAAAAGAGGCCATCGGCTTCTTCCGTCTCTGTCAGGAGAGCCATTACTGCGGCGCTATGGGTTCAAAATAGCTCCAGTAAATTTACACATAATGGTGGGCAAGCTGTGATTATTCCTTTTCCTCTGGCTTTGATAATGAGACTTACAATGTCAGATATTCACTATATGGGTTGTTTTTATGGCAGTGAAATGGATATACAGGATTTACGCATACCATACGCAATTACACTGTACAATAAAAACTAAAACACTGGACTTCACTTCACATACAGTATGCAGCTTATATGTCTTTTTAATCTGTTCACTGCACCTTATATTTAGATCTGTTTTATTTTATTTAAAAAACAAACCTTGAACTATCTTGTTTATATTGTAGATATGTTTTGAATGCTGCTGCTACAATGTAATTTCCCAGTTTTTTGGGATCAATAAAGTCCATCCATCCATCCATCCATCCATATTCTAACCCAATCTATAAAACAGTATGCACAAGATTTTAAAGTTACACTGAGGAATGGAAAAGGGAAAAACAGTAAAAAAGGAGAGGAGCTAAACATTTAACTAGCATGATGATAAATGAGCTATGCCATTTATCATACAGGTGTACTAGCCTTTTCACTGCTTCCTTTGTCAGCAGGTCCTTTGGTTGCTCAGTGCTCAAATCTGCATGCACGGCGTCAGCTGAGTCAACTTTACTGTTATCTATTTCACACGGGGTGATCTTTAGCTGGGGTTTATCCACACCTTCTGCTAGGGAGTCTGAGTGAGAGGGGAGGCCAGACTGTGGCGACTGTGCTAAGGTGTCACAGCTTCCTGTTTTTGATGTTTCTGTTGGTCCTTCTGTATCACTCGCATCTGCACTTTCAGTTTGTCCAGAACCTGGAGAAAGTTTGTCAGGCTCTGGCTCACTAAACTCATCTGCAGGTTTAGGGCTTTCTGACTGAGGTTGAGCTGTGACCACAGGTGGGGTGGGTTCAGTTTTTGGAGGGTCAGAGTTCCCAAACATTGAGCCAAGTTTCATGCCAAAAACAGATGAAGCAGGCGATGGTTCTTCCTTTCCAGGAGGCTTTTCATCCTGGAAAATACCAGCTGAAAGGCTCTTAAAACCAGAAAAGAGACCACCCTCTGTCTGTTGGGGCTGTGGCGTCTTTGTATCAGGGGCTGGAGATGGAGTGGTGGAGAAAAAGGATCCAATAGATGATGTGCCTTCAGACATAAAGCCAAATTTAGGAGCAGCCAGACCAGGTATATCAAACATCCCCTTGGGTTCAGGAGGTGGAGGTACTGCAGATTTGTCAGACACTGCAGAATCAGTAAGCTCATTAGAAACTGCTTCTTCCTCAGCAGTTTTCATGGTGGATTGGGTTACAGAACTTTCTTCTGCTTCTGTTTTATCTGTTCGTTCTGCTTCCTCCATTGATCCTTTTTCAGGGACCTCTGAGTCTTCAGGACCTTTCACATGGCCATCTTCAGATAAAGCTGCCTCTGTATCTGTCTTTTCAGTGGTCTCTGAGACTGTTCCTGTTGCAGAAGGATCCCCTTGTTTAGGCTCTGTGCCAGACTCTTGATGTTCCTCAGATTTTGCTGTTTCAGGACCTTTGAACATACCAAACAGGTCACTGGTAAGGGATTCTGTACCAATGCTAGTTGGAAGTCCAAAGAAAGAGCTCTTCTGTTGTTGTTGTTGTTGTTGTTGTGGTTGTTGTTGTCGTGGTTGTGGCTGACGAGGAGCAGGTGATGACCCAAAAAGTGAACCAGGTGAACTTGAAAAGAACCCACCAACAGTCGGTGTTTTACTTGGTGCACTGGGGGTAGAAAACATGGACATGAAGCCTGAAAATGGAGCAGGTTCAGGGGGCTTCTGTGGTCCTGGCTGTCTTGGTCCAGCCATTCGTGGTCCTGCCATTCTCGGTCCTGCCATCCTTGGGCCACCCATCTGTGGCCCGCCCATCCTTGGTGCTCCCATTCTTTGTCCAGGTGGGCCAGGTGGCCGGGCCATTCCTGGTCTGGGCTGTTGCTGTGTTGGAGGACCAGCAGGCCCCATTGGTTGGCCTTTTTCAGGTCCAACATCTTGAGATGTCGTTATTTCTGGTGAGCTGGTGACAGCAGTCTTTTCCTCATCTGATGATGAGACTGTTGTAACAGAAATAATGCTTTCAACAGGTTTCTCTGATTCATGTGCCTCTGCAAGCTCTGTTTTAACCCCAGATGGCTCCTTTGAAATCTCATCAGAAATGGATTTCAAGTTTTCCTCAACAGATTTTTCTGATTCTGAAACTGCAGTCTCTGCTGTAACTGCTTCTACCACAGATTGTGCAGTGGGTATATCTGTAACTGCCATTTCTGCATCAGTTGCCTTGTCAGTGGATTTTTCTACAACTGTAACAATGGTTTGTTCATCCCCCACTTTCAAAGGCTCCTCCATAGATTTTTCGACATCTACAACTGGTGTTTGGTCTTCACCAGCAACTTTTGTAGGCTCCTCTGAAGATTTTTCCATTGACATTTGCTCTTCAATAGCAACTTTCAAAGGCTCCTCAGTTGTTTTTTCATCTGCTGTTTGCTCTTCACCAACAACTTTCAATGGCTCCTCAGTTGATTTTTCAATTGCCATTTGCTCTTCAATAGCAACTTTTGTAGGCTCCTCGGTTGATTTTTCCTCTGCTGTTTGATCTTCACCAGCAACTTTCAAAGGCTCCTCATTTGATTTTTCAACTGCTGTTTGTTCTTCACCAGCAACTTTCAAAGGCTCCTCAGTTTGTGTTTCATCACCTGTGCCCTTTATTTCAAAATGTTCTGTCTCTGACTTAGCAATTTCTCTCTCAGCATCAGCTGTTTCTTTACTTTCTTTACATTCATTTTGAATGCCTGGCTGATCCTCATTCACTAGTTTATCAGCTTGGAGTGTCTCTTTTTCTTGTAGATTACCTGTCCCCTTTAGTGTGTCTGTGATAGAGGCTTCAATCACAACTGAGGAATTCTCATCATTAGGGTGTGTTTGTATTGTGGCTATTTTGTCTACCTCCAGCTGTTGATCTGTTTGGGGAACAGAGTTTTCAGTGGTATCTTTATTGATGTCCAAGGCTGAATCTTGACCATCGTGGATTGTTTTCTCTTCTTGGTGTTCCACCTTTTCTAATGATGAAGTAAGAGGTTCTGGTGATACATTTTCCGTGGCCTCATGATCTTCGGCTTCTTTCGACAGTGCTTTTGTTTCTGGGGGTTGCACTTGGGCCGAGGCAGTCTCCTCTTTCACAGTTGTTTCTGGCTCTGACTTATTTTCCTCCATGAAAGACATTCCAAATAAGCCGAACCCAGACTTAGATTTGTTACCATCAGTACCACCACCAAGTGAAAACACAGAGGAAACTTTGAAACCACCTTCTGATTCAGATGGTTTGGAAGTTGCAGGCTGTGCTTCAGATGCCTGCTGGTTTTGTCCTCCAAACATGGAGAATATTCCTTTTCCTGAGGGCTCTGGAGCTCTGGGTCCTGGTGGTGCAGCTCTTGGTCCTGGTGTGGGTGCTCTAGGTCCAGTTTGGGACTGGGCACCAAGACCTCCAAACTTGGAGAACAAACCGGCACCAGGAGTTTCTTTATTTGTTGTAGACCCCGGGAGAATGCCACCAAATAAAGAAGAGCCAGTGGAAGGTCCCCTCGGTGAGGCATTAGCCGCAGGGGGACCTCTGGGACTGGGTGGTTGCTGAGGAGCAGATCCACCAAACATGGAAAACAGGCCTTTGCCTGGAGGTTCTTTGGGTGGAGGACCTCTGGGTCGCACACTTCCAACAGTTGGTCCTCTTGGGCCTGGTGGTGGTGGTGGCTGACTACTCGATGAACCAAACATGGAGAATAAGCCTTTCCCCTGGGTCTCCTGTGGGGCTGACACTGGTGGCGGAGGGTCTTTTGGTCCAGGTGAAGATGGGGCACTTGACCCACCCAACATTGACAGAAAGCCTGTGCCTGGTGTATCTTTGGTAGATGACCCAGGAAGAATGCCACCAAGTATTGATAATCCTGTTTGGGAGGGTGTCTGTTGTGGGGATGCAGATGAACCACTGAACATAGAGAACAAGCCTTTTCCTTGTTGCTCAGGTTGTTCAACCTCAGGCTGATCGGTCTTGGCAGCTGCACTGTCCTCATTTGAGGTTGTAATTTCGTCGCTGCAAGGTTTTACAGGATCTGGCTCAGGGGTAGGTAAGGTGACATCCTTGTCAGTTTTGTCATGAAGATGTTGAACACTTTCAGGGGATTTGTCTGAATGACTCTGAACTTCTTCAGGTAAAACACCATCTGAAGTTTTGTCTCTGTGTGCCGACTCTTCTATAGTTTCAGAAGCTGCAGATGGTTCTGGCACTGAAGTTTTGTTTTCCAGAGGTTCAGCTTCAAGTGGCGTTATGTCTGGAGTTGATTTTACATCCTTGGAAGACAGCTCACTTGGAGGCTCACAAACCTCAGTGGTTTCTGCTTTTACCTCAGCCTCTGATTGGGCAGCTTCTATGGCTGAGCTTTTCTTGGTCAAAATGTGATCTGACTCATGTTCCTCTGCATGGATAAAATCTGATGCAGTCTGTGTAGGTGGCACTTCTGGTGAACAGGGTTTTAACTGTTCTGATTCAATGACTGTCTCTGTGCTACAAACCTCTGTAGCCTTAGCTTCCTCAGGTAAGTCAGATTGTGCAACAATATCATCAGCTGAAGAATCTTTAGTGTATGTTTGTTTGACCGGTTGTGTTTCTGCAACAGCGGTGATATCTTCAGAGGAACTGACTTCTGGTAGTTCAGGTTTGCTATATTCATTGAAATCGTGTTCATTTATCTCATCTTCTGGTGAACTTGCTGCTGAGATAAAAATGTGGGGTAGTCTCATATAAGGTTTCGGTTCACCAGGTTGAAATTCTGTAGCAACAGTAGGTACTTCCGAGGTATTAATCCCAATGTAGATTGACCTTGGGTGGCTGATTTTCTCCTGTGATATGGTAACTGGAGTAGAGACATCACTAATTCCAGTATAAACATTGGCAGGTTCTGTGAATGTAGTTTGTTTGGTTTCTTCTGAACCTTGCTGCTGTGACATGTCTGTTTCAGATAAAGCCATATTATTTGTGATGACCTCTTTGGTAACTGCTTTGACCTCTGACAATGTTTCTGAATGGTCGACTGAAACACCTTTACTTAGAATTCTTGTTGATGCTATGGTACCTAGTGTTTGAACTGGTGAAGATTCAGGGGTTTGCATTTCTTTCCCCGGTGTCTCTCTAGCTGGGCTTTCATTTGGTGCCATCTGTGGTTGCTGACTGCCATGAGAAATAAAACCTTGTACTGGTGGTTCATTATAGGGAGGTACCACAGATATCACTGGGGATGTTTGAGGGCTCATACCCATTAAAATGGAGCCTTTTCCTTTGTCTTGTGAATCAATAATTACTGATGTTGATGTCTGCTGGGCTGCAGAAAGGTTACTAGATACTTCTGATGGTAATGAAGCAGATTGTTCACCTTCAGTTGTCAGTTTGCCAGATTCTGGAGGTGCTGGTGTGCAAGGCAGAGGACTTGAAACAACTGGCATTTGGGCACCTAAATCTGCTGTCTGATGTGTCTTATGAACAGCGGTTTCTGGCTTCTTATCGGGAGTAACTGCAACATGGCTGATAACAGGACTCTGAGATTGAGGAACTTTTGGTCCGTGGTCCACAGGTGTTGATGCAGTTTGTGTGTTGTGTGTTACAACAGTCAATGGTTTTGTACTGACCGAGGCTTGTGACTCTACACCACTATATAATGAAATCAATCCCTTAACAGAGGTGGATTGTGTTGGAGATACCTCTGGCCGTTGTATTTGAGCTCCAAAGCCCTGGTTCTGATTACTACCCATTACTTGTTGTACTGGCATTGTGCCATGTCTTGTGGTTGGCTGTGACATACGTACACTAACCTCATATGGATGTTGAATTGGAGCCACAGTAGTTACTGGAGTACTAGGTACTGTTGTTGTCTGATATTGCTGAACAGTTGGAGGGAACTGGCATGGTTCAGGTTGTTTTGAGAGTTGGAGAGGCTGATTTGTAGAATAACTCATAGATGCACTGCCCTGCACTGGCTGTACACCAAAAGACTGTCTGGAAGGATCCATTCTGTTTCTATCATGTGCTTGCTGATTTATATAAGCAGGCACAGACTGTGGAGCAGGCACACTTTGAGATGTACCATATAATTGCTGGGTTGAAGAAGGAGGCAATGGCTGTTCATTACTTGTCATTGTTTCACCATATGATGGACTTTCCTCAGTGCTCCCGTAGCTTTCCAGTGTTGGCTGCTTAATAACAATTTTGGGCCTTGAGCTCATGCCATGTTGAACAATTGTATCTTGTCTCTGCAACCTTGGAGCCTCTGGCTGTGATCTAGTAGTAGATGAAGTCCAACCAGTTCCTACACCTGGTTGGTGGTACAGCTGTGGGGTTGAATGCTGTGTTTGTTGCAGCTGGGATATGTTTGAAGGTAATTGAGCAGGCTTATTGTATTCAACCTGATGATATGCACTATTTCCTGAGAACATACCAGATGCATTGCCCTGCATAGTTAAATTCTGAGGAGGCTGAATCATCCCCTGAATAGGCAATGAAGAGCAAACTGAAGTATTCACTGAGGTAGAGTTCAATCCTATTCCTGACTGCCTTATATAAGGTGTTCCAGGTTGGGCAGCATTAGTCGAATATTCCATATGTTGTGGAGACTTTTGACTTTGTGAAAATGCTGTATCCTCTCTGATCTTTGTAGGAGTGGATGGAGGTATATATTGTTGGTGATTGTAAAGACTACTTTGAGAAGGAGAAGAACCGGAAGGAAAGGAAAGATCCTTTGCATCTTGAGGATCGATTACGATGGTTTTGTTTTGAGGATCCAAAGTTAGATCAACAATACCCTGTGTTGTTTTCTTTTCTAATTGCTTTCCAGTCTGCCGTCCATAAATGTCTTTCTCTGCTTTGTTTGTTGTAAAATTCATGGGTTGTCCTTCCACTGCTGCATAATGATTGCATGAAATGTTAGTTGAATTGACCTTTGAGCTGAACTGATCTTTTGCAGAGAAGTTGACAGGTTTACATTGTTGATTTATGTCCTTGTACAATGGCCCTGAACCAGAAAAGACCTCATTGTTATGGTAGGTAGATATATGCCTGTGCAGCATCTCTGTGGTGTTTACTACCCTCGGGGTATGAATTCTTTGCTGGTGTTCAGATTTCTCCACAATGAGTGGCAGACCAGCAGAACCATTCCTTGTTACGGGTGAAATGTTTCTGATAAATGGCACAGCTCCAGATGGAAAGGTATCTGTGACGTTTTCAGATTCTTTCTGCTGTGGTTTTGGAGACATGTCTAGGTAGCTTTTGATGGTATTAGCAGGTGCAGATGCTCTCTGATCTGTTTCTTGAGAAAAGCTGCCCACAAATCCTTGTTGCATCTGTTCTTGCGATCCAACCTGTATTTGTTGCCTTTTACGTTGCTCCTGGGAGGGCTGTGTCTCCACAATAAGTGGAACACCAGCAGAATCTCTTTGAGAATATGCAAAGCTGGATAACCTTGTCCTGACAAGTGATACTGGATCGGTATAGTTTTGCACTGTTGCTGATGCACATGCCTTTGTTGACATATTTAATGTGCCTTTAACAGCATTTGCTGGAGCTGTAGAGATCGGATATGGTTGGATAATGGACTGTGATACACCACTGGTCTCATTTACACTGGAGCACTGCACTTTCATACAGCTGGGAAGTGGTTGATGCACAACAGGAACAATTTTTCTATCCAGGGTTTGCTGTTTTTGCACAGAGATCGAGGTTTGAGGTTGTGTCTGAAATGTAGATTCCAGTGGTGTTGGTTCTACTACCAGGGGCATACCGACTGAATCTTTTCTTGCAAGTGCTCTTGCACTTGGTTTATTAACAAGAGAAATTGCATCACTTTGAGGAGACTCATATTCTAATATTGTTGTCCTCTGTGGGGCTTGGGATGGTTTAGGGGACATATCCAGTGCAAGAGCATTGATAGGTTTTGCTGTAGTGGATGTCTGGTGTGTTTGAACAGTGGCAGACATCTGTAATGGTGAGTGATTTGACTGTACAAAAACACCAGGTTTGCTCTGGCAGTGCTGTTGTTGATATACAATAGAATCTGAGTGGCACTGATTTCTCTTATCAAACTCCTGCTGCATATTTGCAGGGGAGCTGAACTTGGTATCATTAAAAGGTTCTTGAGAAGGGATATCTACAACTAGTGATACACCAACAGAACCTCTGCGTGCAAGTTCACGGGCACTCGGCTTGCCCCTTGTTAGTGGTATAGCTTCAGTACTTTCATCTCTTCTTACTTCTGTAACCACCTCCTTCACTTTGGCAGATGATTTAGCAGTCATGTCTATTGTGGCTTTGACTGTGTTGGCTGGTGCCGTGGCTTGCTGTGGTGGTATACACATTTCAAGAGATTCAGAAGACTGGCTTAAAACAGACTGCTGTCTTGGTATAAATGGTCTCCTACTACCAGATGGAATCTCTTTTTGTGTAACAAAGCCTTTAACTTGGTTACCTGTAATAGTATGAGAATGATATTCCTCAGTAGGAGGTGAATAAATATCCTCTGTTGGCTTTCCCTGAAGGTCTGAGGGTTTCTTTCGGTATGATAAGTCCATAGATGTATGCTGACTAGAACTTGTTTCTGCCTCCTCAGAAATATATGGTTTTATCTTTGTTAATGACAATGCCTCACAGACAGGATCCTTTGATGGCACAGCAGTTTGTGGAGTCGGCTGGGGTCTTGCCTTGGCAGTCATATCTAATGTAGCTTTAATTGAGTTTGCTGGTGCACTGGTCTCTTGATATTGCTCAGACTTTCCAATAGGCTGATAGGATGGTGTAAAAATAGCTCTTTGACTGCCCAAAGGAATTTCCTGTCTGAAACCAGTTGTAACTATTGGTGGACTTTGTTGCGTCTTGAGATGCACATTGAATGAAGACTGAACGAGTTGCTGTCCCTGAGGTTCCACTTGTTTTCCTGCAACAGGGCTTACCATTGGAGTGGTACATACAGGTTGTGGTGATCCAGTTTTTGTGGGTTGTTTGGTGCTTGTTGCTGTTAACAAGTGCTTAGAGTCAGAAGTCTTTGGTAATTCTTTAGAAGATGGAAGAGATTGCTTGGGTAAAATGCCTACACCTTTGCTTGAGGTTGTAACTTCAGTTCTGTTTGTCCCAGTTGTAGAGGTACTATGGGGTGATTGTGGTCTTTGGATATGCATTGTAGAAGAAATATGGCTCGTTCTGACCTCTGGACTGGACAATCTTCTGTCTGATTTTCTTTGTTGATCAGCTGGCCCATAGTTGGTGTGAGAAAATGTTTCCTGGACTGAAGCTCTTGAACTTTGTTCTAATGCCCCCAAAGTAGGATATTTGGACTCAGACCATTCAACTTCTTCTTCCTCAATCTGTTTCGTAAGATTTACAGCAATTGGGCTATCCGTCAATTCCACAGTTGCATTAGCATCTACCTCACTTTTTTCTTTGAATCTTTTTAACTTATACCTTGTAAAGTCAACAATGTCTTCTTTTTCTGTACATTTCAGGTTAGCATCTGCTGTCTCTTTTTGTTTGATATTTTTGTTTTGATTTATTGAAGCAGAAAAATCCAGTACTTTACTGCCTACTTGAGGGTCATTTGGGGTACCAAAGCTATGATTTCTTTTGTAAAGGTAGGCATCATTGCTTGGGCTGGCATTCAGTATATGTAACTGAGGTTTGGATTCCTGAGATGAATTTTGTGGCTGCTTTGGAGATAGAGGAGAAGTTTGGTTCACTGTTGATGTATTGCTTTCTTTGCTATTATCACACATCCCTGGGACTGAAGTCTTACTTGTTCCTGATAATACTCTTGGTTTCTCTGCCTGAGATGGCTGCTTTGCAAGCTGTGGTCTCTGTGGGGAAACAGAAGTCCGAGCCACAGATGCATTAGATGAAGTGGGTAAACCCCTAACAGGAGTTGCCTGTGCTGCAGGGGTTGCCTGTGTGTTGCCTATTGTGGGAGAGGCTTTACCAGCCATTGGTGGTGTCGGCAGCTTTCGTCCTGTCTGGACAGGCCCTGGTATTTTTGAAGCTGATGTGGTCTCTGGGAGATTTCTTGAAATGTTTGTCTCTGGAACCTTGCTAGACACTGATGGTGCCGTAGCAGGTTTTGAGGATGGCAGTGTATCAGCTTTACGTGCATCAATCTTAGGTGACGTTCCAGTGATTCCTCCAATCCCTGAAAATATGGAAGTTGATTTTTGTTTTGGTTGGTCTACAGGTGCATCACCTGTATTTGTTATCATGATTTCTGGAATTGGGTAACGTCTGTTTGGAGAGATTTGTGTTGGATAGCACCTAGGAGAAGGTGCAGATGGGAATGTAGGCATATCTTTTATCCCCTGATTCTTCCAGTATGGCCCTCCATGTCCCCCTTTTAGTGACTTTAAAGTAAAATCAGCTGCCTCCATTGGCTCCTCTTGACAGCTATAGCTGTTTTGTACTGTTTCCACCTTAATCTTTTTAAGCTTGTACACAGTAAAGTCCACAGGCTGATCTGCTTGAGAAGATACAGATTCCTGAAACATTTGAGAAAAGCTTTCCAAATTCATGTTCATTATTTTTTCACCTTTTTGAAGGGCAGAAGTTAGGTCCATTGGCGCATCTGAAAGTACTTGTTTATTTTGCTGCTGGCCTGGAATCCAGAAACCTTTATCCACGGTGCAAAGGGGGATTTTAAAACCACAAAGGGTCACCTTGTCCTTTTCTCTTTTCAGAATGTGAGCAATATTTTCAGTGATATTTCCTAGAGCTTGTACATCTTCTGGTGCAGCACAGGCATAGAGGTGTCTACCTGCTCTGTCAGTTAGGAGGGAATAAATGTATTCCTCATCTGTATAAACATAATATCCACAGTCTCCAGCCTCTGCCGGCCACCACATCCCTTGTTCCAAAAGTGAAAGCCATTGCTGATACCATTCAGAATCCTCAAAGAACATTTCCTCATCCACATCCCCTGTAAATCCTGCAGACCTGCTTAAATCCATAGCACCACGAGTTAAATCCACTGGACCCCTTTTCATGGCAAGTCGTTTTAAAAACTCAGTTGCAGATTTCAAATTAAAGTCTTCATGGTTTACAACATTATTCACAACACTTTTTTCCACCACCTTGTTTAATTCTTGTGCACTGCAGTCTGCAAGAGAATGACATCTACTCAACTTTGTCTTTGTTTTTTCCATGGATAGATTGAGAACACTACTTTCAACGATCCAAGGTTTTCTTTTCCTTTCAAGATCATTTAAGTGGTCACAGCTCGTCCACGGTTTCTTGTCTCTGCAACTCATGTCGAACAAAACAAGATCTTCATCTGGCTCAAGAAAGCGATTTCTGCTCTCAAAAAGCTGAGCAGTAGCATCCCTCCATGGATGTGATGGTATATTAAAGCCACTGATATCCAATTCTACAGGATTTAACCACATGCGATTGTCCAGTTGAGGTGCTTGAACAGCTGATGGTATCCCTGTGGTATTTCCTTGGCATGCTCTGGAGCGTTCCTGAACTTGAGTGGCGAGGGCTTCAGCAAGCGCATAATCATTAAGTTGCTGCCACAATAGAGCTTCTATGAGACACTGATGTTCATAAAGCTCTGGTGGAATAACCCCATGCTCTGTAAAGTTATATAAAAGATCCTTGTAGCCATACTCATGTGATGTTCCATACAAGAGGCGTTGAATTTCCTCAAGATAGGACTGGGTTGGGGTAATTGTAGGTTCCTGCCAAACCTCAGCATGTGGAGGCTCTTTACTGGTTACAACATTTGGAGTAGTTGTAACCACAGCGGTTGTGAGTGCTGCTGTACTTGAGGGGATGTCTTCCTTACTCTTTGGTAACAAACGGTCAAAAAGGCCTTTTTCAGTTTCTTTTCCAGGGGCAGAAGTGCCACTGTCACCTGAGCCTGTTTTAAAAATGCTGGATAATAAACCACTAGAAGTGTTACTTGTGCTGGTTTTTGGCTCCTCCTTCCCAAGTTGAGGTGGTGATGGTTGCTGGGTCTTTGTTGTTGGCTCATCTGTGCCACTAAAAAGACCTGACAGGAAACCTTTTTGAGCTGGAGTTTTCGCGTCCTTATCAGTGCTCACATCTTGGGAGGAATGCATCTCTACTGGTTTGGCTCTCTGAATCTGTGGTCTCCCCTGTCCTGCACGTGGTGTTTGTTGCTGCTGTGTAGATTGAAGGTTCCCCTGATCAGAAGGTGAAGGTGATGGCTCCACAGTCCCTGAAATTTTGTTCATCAGGCCAGAGAATAATCCACCTGATTCAGACGGGGCTTGATTTTGACCCGATTTAACAGATGGTTGACCCATCTGAGCAGGTTGAGGTGACTGTTGTTCTTGTGGCACATTTTCACCAGATGCAAGTTTAAGAATACCTGAAAGCAAGCCTCCACTTTGATTAGGCTGTTGGGTTGCTGTTTGTTGAGGACTTGCAGCTTTACCAGGCTGCTGCTGTTGTTGAGGCGATGCCTGACCAAACAGACCAGATAAGAATCCTCCTTGCTGACTGGATTGAGATGATTGTTGACCTGCAGATTGACCAGGTCCACCAACATTTGATTTATTTTCCTGTTGAGGCCCAGTCTGTGGGGTGGCCTGTTGTGGTGCATTGTCTGCAGATGCTAACTTATTAAAAAGTCCAGTCAAAAGTCCACCTTGCTGCGGCTCTGGTGCTGAGGCAGCAGGTTGAGGAGGAATCTGGTTTTGCCTCCGCAGAGGCTGTCTGTTACCTTGCTGGGGTTGTTGCTGGTTGGGATGACTAACAGTTGGTTGCTGCTGTGGAGGACCTGTTGAAAATAGCCCAGATAAAAAGCCCCCCTGTTGAGGAGGTGGCTGCTGAGTCACCCTGGGGCCTGCTTTTTGTGCCTGTTGCTGCCCTGGTTGACTCCCCACTGTAGGTTGAGGGGTGCCTGCATCTGCAATTTTGTTAAACAATCCAGAGAGCATTCCTCCAGGACCACTGGGGGGCTGTTGTGGTGGGACTTGGTTTTGCCTTTGTAGGTTTTGTCTATTAACTGGTTTTTCCTGATTAGATTGGGGCCCAGACGGACCACTCTTTTGCTGGTTTTGTGAGGGCTGGCTAGGGTTTGCAGGAGGAGGGTCTTGGCCCCCAATTCCAAAAAGACCTGAGAGGAAGCCTCCTTGCTGGGGAGGTGCTTGTTGCATTGGCTTTGGGTTAATCTCTTGACCACCAGACTGTGTTTGTTGCTGAGGTGGAGTAGGATTTGGTTCCACAATCTTGTTAAAAAGTCCTGACAACATGTTACCTGCTTGTTGATTTGGTTGAGTAGACTGTGTAGTCTGGGGTCCTTTAGGTGGCTGGGAAGCAGTTTCTGTGAGTTTCAATAGACCTCCAAGGAGTCCACTAGGTTGAGGTGTTGTTTCTGTGGCATTTGGGTTTAGTTTTGGTGTTGTTTGATCAGGCTGTTGGGTTGGTTGTTGATCTGATTCTACAAGTGGTCTTGTTTGCTGATCAGATTGACCGTGAATAGTCATCCCTTGTTGAGGTCCTTCTGTTTTCGCTGTTTCTGCATCCGGTTGTATCTCTTGGCTGGGCTGAGTTGGTTGAGACCCAGTCACTGTGTCTGTAGCTTTTTTCAAAAGCCCAGACAAGAGTCCTCCAGTTGGTGGCTGTGCAGCAGAAGGTTGTCCTTGGCTTTGAGTTGGAATTTGTCCCGATTGGCCTCCTGGCGATGTGGATTGTGACTGATTCATAGGAGCAGAAACGTCAGAGGCAAATTTTAAAAATCCAGACAGCAGTCCTCCTGACTGTTGTGGGGCAGCATTCTGTTGTGTTTGGGGAGAAGACGGAGATGGAGATGGTGATGAAAATAGGCCTGAAAATATTCCACTTTGTTGGGGCTGACTATCCCCTCCCTGGGCTTTCTTGTCAGAAGACACATCTTCTGTTGAACCTAGTTTCAATAATCCAGAGAGAATTCCTTGGGCTTGTGGTTGTGGTCCAACTTGTTCCACAGGTTTAGAAGGACCTTGATCTTTAGATGTGACATCTGCTTCAGAGTGAACATCTGTTTTGCTCTGGGGATCTTTTTCAGACAATGTTTGGTCTGGACACAAAGTGGTACCTGTGGTTTCACAAATCATTTGTTCAGTATGTATCTCAGTTTGACCACTAGGTTTGGTTAGCATCACTGTGGGAGTCACTTGTGGTTTTGCAGGTTCCTTGGCAGGTTCACTTGGCGCTACCTTAAACAGATTTGAAAACCAGCCAGTTTCTGTGTTTCCTTTAGGTACACTTTCAAGAAGCGCAGCACGACTTGGAGAGGGAGTTCTTGCAGGGCTGGGGGAGGGACTTTTTGGTGGAGTATTGGCATCTTCACCAGCTGCAAACTTAAGAATGCCTGAGAGCATCCCTCCCTCTGTTTTCGGTGGGGGTGATGTGGAAACATTTTCAGAAGAAAAGAAAGGAAGTTTAAGTTTGCCTCCTAAAAATGATTCTTCTGCTGGCTTGGTGTCAGTCTGCGAGGAATTTTCCGGAGGAACTGCTGATATTAGGGTAGTGAGAGATTTTTTAAAGGGACTGAAGAATCCGGTTTCTTCCGAACTGCTTTCAGGTCTTGGTTCTGAAATTGCAGATGATTTTCTTTGCTGAATATCAGGAAGCTCACCTGATGACTCTGTTTCTGGAAGGAGCTCCACTGACCCACTTCCCGTTTCTTGGAGAAGCTCAATTGATCCACTGCCTGTATCGGGCAAAAGATCCACCGACCCAGTTCCTGAACCTGGCCTTGTGTCAACTGATAACTGTCGCTCGGTTTGTGAGTCCTCTCTAGGACTCGGGGATCTATTTAAATAGCCAAATTCGGATTCATTGCTTGTAGCAGATGCACTTCTAAGCTCTGATGGTTGGGGGGACGGCTGAAGCGATGGTTGAGGTGACGGCTGAGGGGTTGGCTGAGGGGAAGGCTCTCTCGAGGGCGGTGCACTGGAAAAGAGTCTCAGAGGACTAAGCCTTCCTAACATGGATTCAAACCCAGATGTGGGTTGATTAGCAGTGGCAGCTCCGCCTTGTGCCTCTGTGACGACATGTCTTGATGCCTGATCAGTGTCAGCTTGCCGATTAGGTTCAGAGGACTGAAAAGGCAAAAGGGACTGAAGGGAAAACTTTTTTTCTGTTGTGGGCTCCTGAGTGGCCGGAGGAACTATGGCAACTGGGGGTGCATTACCGCCACTTTTGGGAATAAACGAAAGCAGCTTTGAAATGCCAGACTCAGGTTGGGTTGACGCCTGTGAGGTAGGTGGATCTGTTGCAGTACCAGAGGTCTCTGTGGCTTCATTGCTGGATTTAGGGATAAAAGAGAGCAGTTTGGAAATCCCAGACTCTGGCTGGGGTGGTTGGGGTG
>JAOWBC010001486.1:26096574-26107479 GCA_028566105.1 Hypoplectrus providencianus
TTGACTGCATGGATGCACTAAATCACACATTTATTGACATTTATTCAGTCTATTTTGTTTTCTCTTGTACTTGTGTGTACAGGAATGTCTTTATTATAAACAGGAGGGGCACTTGATGGACATCAATAGTAAACTTTCATATATAAGGACTGTCACTTTCATGTGCTCATGTGTATGATCTCATTTCTCTGTTTGGGCCATTTGTCTGAACTGTCTTATTTAAGCAGGCAAGATTAGTGTAGTCATTCACGTTTGGTTTTACATAGGTTTTAATTGCTAGCCAGATAGCCATAATCTTTAATTGATGGGAAGTAATCTTTTTATTATAATGTTTCATTGATTTTGCTCACCTCAGTTGTCAGCATTGTGTAATTTTGCATTTGATATTGGATATTCAGAAACCCAATAATAATCTTTTAAACAGTAAATGTTGCTGAATGCCTGATTACACTGATGTTATGTTGCTTCCCTTGCTACTAATGCCTTCTGGGTTGTAATGAGGGGAAATATCAGAAAGCTCTCCTGTTCATGCAGAGCTGAGACATTAAGGCCTCAAAGGTCAGCGGGTCGATGAACTAGCATGTCTTCACTCTCCCGGAGGCCCGCTGGCCTTCACCTGTTCCCTGTCCTCCTCTCCTCCACCGAGTTTCCCCCCCTGCCCCACAACAGACGTCTTATCAAACGTGACTGATTGCTGTAATCTGGACTGGAGCCATTAAGCAAATTACCTGAATCATTGCGAGGATTAGTCTCATTAACACATGATTAGCATCAAATTAAAATAATGAGTGTTTAACTTGTGATGTCTTCCAGTTGTTGGAACAGCTTGATCAGCCACGCCAGGCTCACAGAGGGGGCAGCCCTCCGTGTCAGGGATCCAGAGGTGGCAGAGGCCGACCCTGAAGCCGGGGTGGACTATCCAGTCCACTATCCACATGGACTAATGACACCAACCCAAGGTGAGTGTCACATACACAGTTTCACATGTCAGAATGTCAATTCCTGTATTTATCTGACACAAGAGGGGCAACAGGAGTTTGACCCTAATTCCAAGGTCAAGTTTAAAATGATCTGAAATGGGATGCCTGTGTTACCTTAAAAATCTGCACCTGTTGTGGTAATTCATTGTGAATTTCCAATTCATGTTTTTCCACTTGCAAGTTAACCTATTCAGAAAAAAATGCAGTCTAATACAACAGCCCTACATGACAGTTAAACTGAAACTATAAAGTCACTTTCAAGATGTGATGCTGTTGAATTTTACTGCATTAAACAGATAGTTATTTCTTTCTATTTTTTTTCCGCCTCATTTCTATCATTGAGGATAGGCTTATTAACAAACACAATTTGGACGCATCCAGGTTTAAGAAAGTCATTTTCTCTGACAAGATTGCATTTGCTTTTCCTTTTTTATGTATTCTAGTATGGCGAAAAAAATATTTACCCTTGTATACTTTTTCTTATCTTTGCCTCTCTCTTGTGTCAGCCTCCTCTTTGCTTACTCAGTCATTAGCATCCCCACATTATCCATCATTTATGACTGGACTGTGGCTAAACCAAGACAAAAGCCAAATCCTTCCCAGTTTAACAACTTATCCTGCTAATGAAGTATTCTTCTTCAACTTCATCTGAAAACACTATTCTCTGACTAAAAGGAAATGAAGGAGAAAGTTCTGTGAGCTTAACAGGGACCATGATTGTGTGGATCATAAAACATTACAACAACAAACAAATAAAATAAAATAAAAAATAAATAAATAAAAAGCTGCATTTATTAAATGTGTTTGTAGTCAGTCACTGGCACACTCAGACCTGCTGGGATCCCTCTGCCCCCTTCTTAATTCAGCAGCATGAGGAGTTAGAGACAAACTATCAAAGCTCAGCTCACATCACCTTGAAACCGGCCTGCAGTGCAGCACCGGGAGCAGCTTTACAGATGTCAATCAAGACGCTCTGTGTCCCCAGAAGATACTCTTTTGTGAGCATCTTCAGGAAGAAGGGAAGGACATGATTTTTTTATAGTGCAAATTTTCCTTAGTTACTGACTTTTGTGTGGCTTTTAGAATTCCTTTGGGAAGCTGTGGTTATAAACTGAAAAACTAATTTTCTCCTTCATGATTTTTTTTTTTATAAATTAGCTCAAGAACCAAGGTGTTCAAAAGTCATGTGTCACAGCACTCAAATGACCCGCAACCTCTCAATGGAGCATTCAGAACTTTTACCGTCTTTTGCTTTGTGAAATATGCAAATTTTAAACACATTTGCTGAAATCATATTTATGTTGTACATATTATCTCACACATTAAGCTGCATTAAAAAATATGTAACCTCCTTATACTCTCTTCTTAGCTCTTTCTGGTTTGTCCTACTTCTGGCTACTTGCTGCATTAATTACCCATATTTCTCATAGAGAACAATGATATTAATTTTACCTACATATTTAATAAAATAATGGACCATACCATAAATCTGTGCTGGGTAATCTGAGAGGAGTTTGCACGCACTGGGTGCCCTTGATGTCCATTTATAACCCGACTTGTTCAGTGATGATAACAGGATTGGACGAGGCTTCTACTGTTTTCTGAAATCCCAGACTCTGCAGACATTTAGTAACATCTGTCAAACCATAATTAATCAACATTCGCAGATGTTGCTTTCCTGCAACCTGTTGACATTTCCCCAAAAAGCCCTTGCAACAGAGAACATCTGATTCCTTGAATAAATAGTAAAACGTTGCATTATCATCCGCACAATCCAGCTTCACCCCAGCGCCCCCCTCACTTCACAAAGTGAAGATGAACAAATGGCTCGAAGCAGCCAGGGAGTGTAGTGCACCTTCTGCTTTTATCTCAACAGGAGATTTATTTTAATACTGCAAATGCATATTTAGTAACCGCTAAGTGTAGTTAAAAACTATAATGCTAACCTGCTGCTTGGAGATTATGGACCCTGAATGACATTATGTTTTATCAGAGGGGTGGGGGAGAATGGATGTCAAGTGCTCGCCCAGCAGCACGATTTAATATCATACGTAGCGAGTACAATTCCTTTTTGCACTAATGAAAACAATAGCAGCACTAAACACTCCAGCCTACATTTAATTTAATCTTTGAGGGATTATCTTCCTCGGCTAATGTCAGAGTGTAAGACGGCCTGTGAATATTAAATACATTTCCTCTGCAGATGCTCTGACAACATCGGCGGGATAATGTCAACAGATTTTTTTCTGAGTTTCCTCATATGGGTGGAATTACTTCATGAAACATTTATGGGGAAGCGTTTGCCTTTGCAGAGTTCTCCATTAGGCTTGAATGTCATGACACAAAGAGGGCGGGGTTTGAGGATAAAATTTGTGTTAATGGCCTTGTGTTCCTTTGGCTTTGGCTAAATTAAAGGGCTTAGCAAATCCATCTTCACCGTGACTGTACGGCAAGGGGTGAAGGGAGGAGAAACTCTCTGTGGAGAATATTATACTGAGGGTCACTCAGAAGGTTTGATTCATTCTGCATTATTAACGATTAAATCAAAGTCATGTTAAGCTTGAAGAAGTTTTGCATTCTTTGATATTGTTGATTTTTGAGCAACTGATAACCCAGACTTTTTTGTTAATGTATGTGAGCCAACGTAACATAAGTTACTGCTCTCATAACAAAACAGAACATTGCTTAAACGTTTATAATTGCTAGTCAATATTCCTTGTCAGTAAATAAATGCAATCATTGCTTTATAAAATTAAAGCTCAGCATCACTTTAAGAAATATTAATAGTGCAAGTAACCATAGTTGCACAATTTAAACCTCTCCTAGTACTTTATAATCATGGATTAATGAACAGGCCTATCACAGGTGGGCCCTCAATCAGAGCCATGGTGTATAGTGCAAAAGTCCGACTGGAAACTAAAGAATTGGCCGAAACTTTCCTTTCACTTTCTCAACAGAGTAGATAAATAAATGAAACACTCTTTTCATTGCCACTTCTGGGGTTGTGACTCAAAAAGGTTGAGGACCAATGCCTGAAGTTATTATAAATGATGTGCAGTATATGCATTTTTTGATTTACCATTTGCAAAATTTGTGCATACTTGGTGCTTTTTTTTTAATTCTGTAAATATACGAGAAGGTGGAGTTAAACACTGCAAACCGCTGACTGATCTGACAGAATCATCATCACCTGACCTTTTAGATAGTCATGCTACCGTCAACTTTTTATTTTCTACCAAAAGTGAGTGAAATGGAGCTGAACCATGCTGTGAAAGTAGATGAGTACTTGCACCATGCAGTATTGGCCCTTAACAGTCTGATCATTTGACAACCAAACATGGTTCATGGTGTCATTTCATGATCCCTCCTCTGATATGAGCTACTGTGAATGGCTGTGCTGCAGTTTTGGGCTGTGAAGCTGTTTCCTCTGCAGGCAACAGTCGTGCTGCTTCTTTCTAAAAATTCAGCAGCCAGCTGGAGTTTCAGAGTGTAAGTCAGCCTCAAAATGGCGTCTGTTATTTGCTGAAGTCACTGATAAAGTAGACAAACTTTACAGCCACAGCCAAAACGCAGTAGCATTTGGTTTGTGGCTGACGATAATTTCCCCACATTGTTGCTACTTTATGTCTGTCTGAGCCCATCTGTGATCTCTGTAGCAGTGGGTTGTATTTCTCACTGACTGCACTGTTGTGTTGGCGCACAGTTTTCCCTTGCAAGTGAATGAAAAGTCATCCTAAGGACATGGCGGCGCTGCCTAATTGCAGTTGATTAATAAAATACTAGCGCGGGCAGCAGTTGGCAACTCCATTATTATGTTTCTCAAACAGATTAATTGCAGTGAACAATATGAGCCTGCCACCAGTGATAGCGAGACTTTGGATACAAAGGCAGTCATCAAGACTGAGCCCGGATCGCATTAGTCATTTTAAATAGCTCACTCAGTGATTACTCTCATGTACTATTTCAGTGTGAGGTACAGGGATGTGCTGTTGGGAGCTCACAGATGCTCCAACCACTACAGAGCAGTACAATTTATAATACTTTATCGATACAAAACACATTTACATCTGTAAAATCAAATCACTGTCAGCTCAGTCAGCGTGAAAAGAATCAGCTGCATTAACTTAAATGTTTATCTGTTTGTTGACCAGGATATAAAGCCTGAATTCATGCATACACGCTGCTGATGCTGCCTCAGTAGTTTGGGCTGGAGGCTCAGGCTCTGGTAATGAACTTAGGCTGAGGGGAAAAGGGGCTCCCCTCCTCACGACAGCAAATAGCCAAGGGCAATAGCCGATAACTAATGTGTGGAATATTGCAATTAGCATGGCAAAGTACTTACAGGGATCAAATTAAAAAATTCATTAACGCTCGCACTTAATTAAGAAACACTTTTCGGTTTACATGATAAATTATGACACCTATTAAATCTTCCAGTACAAGCTGTAATGGCCTTCTTTGCTCCTGGGTATAGACACTGTTTCCTTTCAGGTTCAAGGAACTCTCCAAGGACCTCAAGTATTTATTAAAGAGTTTTATTAGGAATAATGTTTCCCTGCGAGGGATACAGGAGCAGCCATTTTAGGGGAAGATGTGCGGGTGTTTTTTCCCCCTTTTTGCTGCTGTTGCACCTCAGCATCTTGTCTGAACATGGCAGCTTTAATTGAAACAAGATTGCAAAGAGCCTTGAGTTGAATGTATTGTTAAAGGGGAATTAAAATAATGAATGAAGATGAGTTAGATGAGAATAAGGGATGTAGCTATTATATATAAGTCCTACTGCACTTTTTTTTTTTGCCCTGAGGTTTTATAAAAGCTTTTGCTAATTTCAGCTATTAGTTGTAACAATCAAGGAATAACAGTACAAGAAAGAATGACAGTATTATATTTCCAGGGAGACCTCAAAGTTTGAATTTAATGTGTATAGGCATTGTATAATACTTTAGAGTCAGTGGCTGTTCTCTTAAAGGATTTGGTTATATATTAAAATCTTCAAAACTAGAGTCTTCTAAACTTTAATGGAAGTCCGGACCGTGGGATCAGTTTAACGACATCCCTCCTCCAGGAAAAGGCTGGAAGTTGTTATATTCACCTCTCATTGCAAAGAATAGAAGTAAAAGGAAAGGAGAATATTGACCAATGTTGATTTTTAATGTGTGACTGTAACCCAACAGTTTTAAAAGCGTTTCATCCGCCACAAATCTTTGGGGTGTAATGATGTTGACACAGCAAGTTGTCAGGGTTCAGTAGCCTGAGGTGATTTAATTATTGGCTTAAATAGAAAACTGCTGGTGATGTTGATGCCCTTGAATGTTTGGTTGGTACCACAGACATCCCCTGATATACTGGTTCAGACACAGTAGTGTTATTTAATTTTTTTTAAGTGTGTTTCAGTAAAAAAAAAAAAGAAATATGTCTGAAATAAACTTAAATTCTTCAAACAGTCAATCTAGAGCTACTGAGGTCAAAGAATGTTGCTGTCGAAAGTGGAACAAAGTTTCTCAATGGACATAAAAATCTCCTTAAAGGGAGTTTTGAGGCTTGAACCTGACAGAGACAGGTATTGCATGTTCATGAAAGTATTACAGACATTGATAAACCCTTTTAATAACTTTATAGTTGTAGTTTGATGGATAATATCTGCAGACTCGCCTACTTTTATCAACTGCAGTATCGGTTGTGATTATCCCCTTTTAATGTTATTTTCATGCAGTTGAAAATGAAATTATTGTGGAAAACGGAAGCGTTTGTTTTCCAAATCAATCATTAATCATAATACATTTGCATCATTTGAACCTCTGCTTGTTTTCACAACACATCCAGCAGTTATTATTGATTTTAAATGTTTTCTTTGGATTCTTTTGTCTCATTCCTACTCTTACCTGTCTGTCTAAGTACATTAATACTCATTCAAATGCTCTACAGTGCAGAGATGCATTCATGAGTGCCCAGTTGTTGTGCTCTGCAGAGGTCTGTTAATCAGTGGTTTTGGCTGCAGGCTGCAGTATTTCAAACTGAAATGACTGCGTCTTTATGCAGACTCACAGAGTCAAAGCTGTGAGGAGACGCCAGCTGATGGGCACTCGATGTGCGCTGAAGTTCAGTCTCATGGTGGAGAGGCACCGCTGTGTTTGAAGTCCCTGAGCGGGGAAGCCCTGCGGCCTTAATCATCTCATTTATATACCAAAGATGATTCCACACACCAGTCGACATTAAACTGATCATCTCAAACAAGCAAGTAAATAAATCTAATTTGCAGAACGGCCGTCCACGCGTGAACCTGTTGGTACGCTGCAGAATAAGAGGAAATTATATCAGTGTGGCGCCTGCCGTGGCCTTTAATGTGCCAGTGCTTCCTCACGACAGTCAAGAAGCTCTTGACAGGAAACCTCTTGAACTCTGATTGGCTCAAGTGGCCATCCTAGACAGCCTCTTCATTTTGGTGATTTGAGTTTTGTTTCCAAAATGGCTTCTCAGCCTCGGTGCATACAGATATTACATTTGGCATAAATTCACTCACAACATAGATTATTTTCTAAAAAAAAAAAAAAGCGCTTCTTTTGGTATTTATGGATCTTTCACAGTTATAGTTGTAGTAATTTATTGGCACTATATTTCACACACACACAGCATGGATGTAGCCGATGTGTCTGTTTAAAATGACCATTATTAATATGATAAGATGATTAATATTTCTTTTGAGAAAGTAATCGGGCTGACTCAAAAGTAAGAATATACTGATTACATGTTTTGCACCTGAACCTTTTTTAGATTTAGTGTAGGTCATTACATGATATAATCTGGTATATTAATCTATATTTTCCAGTATATATATATATATTTTTTTTTTTGGCCCAGTGATTGAGAAAGCCCCTCTGCAAGTCGCAATAGATATGGATGAACATATTATATATATATATATATATATATATATATATATGTTGCTGCATAATCTGATTGCATAAAAGGCTAAAGAAATCCTGCATTTGTTTACTTCCTGTGATGTTTTTTTTAGTATGCTTTTGTAATTTTTTGGGTAGTGCTCTCATACATTAGTTTCTCTTCATTATGTAGTTATGTAGTTTCTACATTAGTTCCACATTAGTTTCTTAATTCTTCTTCTTCTTAGCAGTTTCATCTGCAGATTTTGAACAAGCTTGTGTCAGGAGAATTTAAAGTAAATCTTGAGTAGGTTGACAGTCATGCACTTTGTTCTTGGAGACAATTAAGATCTAAGGTTGTTGAATATTGGACAGACAGAGAATTCAAGCTTCAACGGTTCACTTCTGCTGCTGCTTTTTGGCTGATCTTATATTGGAGACGTGGTTTTGCTACTTTCTTTCTTCATCCACCCTGTGGCTAAATAATTGGCAGATCGTGTGACAAAGTGGCCGGTGGATAAGTCATGAGTGTGCAAATGTGCGGTTAATTTGAAGCCTTGAAGCGGGCCCTGGCTCACTTCTGTTACATTATTTCAAACAAGTGTCCAGAGCCATGTGCCATGACTGAATTATTAACTGTGTATTTCATAATGTTACTGACAATATGTTAACGTGTTTTTTCACCTCCCCCCGCCGTGAACAGATGGGTCCTTTTACTTTATTTTCCACATCAAGTATGATTATTTCTTTGTGCCAAAAGCCACCTGCCGTTCCTTGGTCTCTGTTCTAATTATTTATGTTGGTAACACACAGCAGGACTTGTTATCAGTTGGATGGTATCTTAATAAAGGAAGGCACATCAACATATTGACATCATGTTCAAGGGGAAAATTTATCATCAGGCAAAAGCGGACAGAGGGGGGTACCAGAGCGGATCAGGCCATGTGCCAACACCTCCAAATCTGACCTCCTTTTGTTCCCCGACTCCTGAGTTCCCTCTCCAGCACACATCTGAGGAAACATGTGATGATAATTAGGTGAAAGCCCATTAAAAAGTCAAATAAGAGAGAATACATTATCATTGAGGCACCAGGACCTGATGATTCTCAGCTGTGTGTGTGACAGAGAAGGACGAAGGGATCCAACTGCTGCTTGAAAAACACTAAAAGTCACCACTTGTTGTGATCACAGCTGGTGTCGCTTCTTTTGTTCAGTCCACGGAGAAGTTTGCTGCGTTGCATTCTTGAGATCGGTGTGCTGCAGCTAAAAAAAGATACCGGCTGTAAGAGTACTAGAGTTAGAAAGTTCACAAGTTCATTTGTCTTTGTTAAGGTTGATGACAGAATTATTTTCAATGCATTTAACCAAATTGACCTTGACTGTATATCAGTTTTTGTGACATTTATGTGTCACCAACGACATGAAAATGGTTCATTCTGAATTGTATTTCTGTAAATAGTTCAAAGTGTTGCAATCAAATCTTCTTACTGGACCGAACTTCTATCTGATCCTGTTTATTTCCTCATTAGACTGTTTTTTTTTGTTTGTTTTTTTTTGCAATGTTACATGTTATGTCTTGTTTGGATGTGTAGTCTGCGCTTTACAATACTGTTAAGTTTTTTTTTTAATTAAGAGGCTTGAACTTGGACTGTTAAGACTGTAGTTTTGGTTATTATCGTTTTAGACTGCACGCAGTTCAGCTTCAGCTACCTTTACGTAGAGGAGATGTAAAAGCACCAAAAAAAGCAAAATATGAGAATCACAATAGGAATCTGCATTATGGGATTATTTTGAAAAAGTTGGAACAGTTCCATTGGAAAGAAATGTTAAACATCTTTTGCCAAATGTATGCTGTTGGTGTTGCTACCGTTTTTTGAATAATTTAAAAACTATGTGTATAAAGAGATGCATTTATGGAGACAGGACAAGATATAGAAACAGGGACACAAAAAGTAGAAATCCACCAAAAATGAAGTTATTAGATCCTGTTTAAGCAGACAAAAATGTTAGGTTTCAACTGCATCAAAAGGGAATCACTGCAGAGCACAAAAGCAAAGGAAACAAAGCTCCGTTCCACCAATGCTGATTAGGACACAAGGGAAACATTACAGCAGCGATTCCCTGCAGAGCCAGAATATGAAGATTGAGTCAAAATATTGCAAATAAAAGTAGCAATTATACTAAGTATTAATGGCATTTCAAAGCATCCTGTCGTGGGGATAGGTCACTCTTAATCACCGCTCCACTGTTTTCAAATGTAGAACACTTACAATTAAACATACTCAATACTTTAATCCCTGGGAGCGAAAAATGAATACACCATAATTACAATTTCACATGTACGGCTCCACTTGTTTCTAATGTGACTGGAAATGGGTTCAGAAATATGTCATTGATGACGGCTGATGCATTATAATTACAGATTCCTCTATCCTTTCTAAGCTTTTCTATCCATCCTGGGCCAAATACAAAAGCCATCGTATTACCCCACGAGGGCAGTAAGCCATTGTAGCACTCCCATTACGAAGCCAGATTTAAAAGGGTTACAAAACCTTTATCTACCCAGTTAAGAACATATATGGGCTCACGGTATCCACAAGAGTGCAGTGAGGAAAAGCCATTGTGGGGCTCAGACAATGCACTGACCATAAATCTATAATAGCCTTTAGGATTAAAGAATATGCTCTCTGAGTTTAATTACATATTGCTTCTGAGAGGTTTACCCCGCTGGGACGGCGAGGCACACCGCCGCTCCTGGCGGCTGCAGATGAGGGACAGACGGCCAGAAAATTAACAGAAGGATTTATTTAATCTCAACTAGTGAAAGTTTTTGTGCGTCAATGCATCCACGTTCACTGCAGTGTGGAGAGAGTGACAGTAAGAACAGGGAAACTAGCTGTGTATCAGCCTGAGACGGACATACGGCACACGCACAAACAACACGTGATGTCAGACCCTCCTCATCTCACCACAGTTTACACTTATTTCCTCTTCCTGTCATAAAAGCAGCAGTTGTCATGCAAATCACTGTCTAGTTGCAGTAA
>JAOWBC010001486.1:26476578-26488710 GCA_028566105.1 Hypoplectrus providencianus
TAAATTATGGAAATACTCAGTGCTAATTCTTCAGTGAATCCATAAACCAATTTATTGACTAATTATTGCAGCTCCAGTATTTATTATTTACTATTTATTTTTCTCCTTCATGAAGATGATGAAAATGTGAACAAATGCTTGTTAATCTGCTTATTTTATGCTTCTTGTTTTCTTCTGGAATTTGCATCTTACCTTAAATCTCTGTATTGGATTCGTTATGTCTTCATTTTTTTTAGTATTATCATCTACATTTTCTTTTATCCCAGACATATTGTTGGAACAACATCTGTCCAACAATATGTCTGGGATAAAAGAAAACGTAGATGATAATTACCTTAAATCTGTTTACATTTCTGGCATTTTGTATTGTTTATATTATTATTTACTTTTCATTTTCACTCTTTCCCTCTTCATACTGCAGCTGCTGCATGGCCATTGTCCCAGGAATATCATGAGAATTTAGTGGAAACTTGCACACAGGGTGAATTTAAATACCTGCAATCGTAAAGAAGACCCAGCAGATCACATGTTATAAAGAATCAATGAGGGGAAACGAGGTCAGGGGTCAGCGAAAGGAAACATGAGCCCGAGGAGACACGGTACACAGTTACCCGTCTTGTATTTCATACTGTCTTTACTGTTGAGCCATGAATAATTTTGTAAGTGTTGGTTTCAGAGTTTTTTCAAACAGCGCACGTCTCCAGCTCAGAATTAAATGTCACATTTACTCTCTGTCTCTATTAATGCTGCCAGAGTGGTTTCACTTTCCGGATTATACAAATAACACACCCACAAAGATGACAGTTGGCAGGAAGCACGGTTCAACTCAAATGGGTGTTTGATAGCAGACTGATATTTCTGAAGGGAAGTTTCTTTATTCTCTGACTGAGCCAGGCTTTTTAAACATCAGCTAGATTGTTGTAGGGACACAACATTTTTTTTTCCATGTTTTTGTGGCTTGTTAACTTAACTTAAATCTCTACAGTACAAACATTACAGCTTTTAAGGGTATAACATGTAACTAAATCTAATTAAAATATCTAAAAACAAACAGTACTTTAAGCCCAGGGAAATCTTTTTTTCTCTTCATTTATTGAGTAAACATTAGGAGCAGCTGGCACTGATCTGATTTTTCAGTTTTCCTAACAGTTTTCAGCAGCTTTTGACTCCTAAAAACAAAAGTGTTTTTAAGTTGGGAACCCCAAAACAAAAGAACGATGATCCCTGGCATTAATTTTGAACTTTAAAAAGAAACAGCCGAAATATAAAGGCAGCAGGGAGTGATGGAATTGCTTATCGATACCACTGACTCAGTGATTTCTTTACTGGAGGTTCCTGGTTTTCAGTTTCCAGCTTCATCCCCCATCATATTCGTAACGGTGCAGCCATAGATCTGAGCTCTGGAGGCTAAAAACACAGTTGTATTATCCCAGTTTGTTATCAGATATGTTTTATATTTTTGTTTCTGATAAAGTTCTGGTTTGATGAGCCAGAAATCTGAATGTAAATTATTTGAGTTGTGATATACCAGTAATAATAACAACTCTGATACTTGAAAAATGTAATCTTTATATTTTAATAATACATGTTACAATATTGTGCAAATAATCCTATTAAATAATTACTGTATATGTTGCTTTATGTACTTATGATTACACTTACTATCTCTGCATCCCTACATTTATTTTTTATTTGAATTTGACGATGAAAGGGAGACATAAATTCAATTATGGATTTGAATGACAGCATTATCACTATTTGTATTCAGATATTTTATAGATATTGTATTAATATCTTTAACCTCAATTCCTTTGGCCCTGATCAAAAATCTGATATTGTAACACAAAAGTTTTGATGTTATTACAGGTAAAAATATATATAATTTGAGGACTGAAAATAGATGATTTAGTGCCTGTAATTAGCTTGTAAACAGACTTTCCAAAGCATTTAAAAGCCCTGATTAAAAAGAAAATAAACATGTTTTTAAATGAATTGTATGAATAAAAAATGCCCTTTCTAATATTTACAGCATCATTCTGTGACCCTACAAGGGGTCACGGCCCAGGACTCTGACCTCCATGAGTGGAGCCGTTGGGGTTTCCGCCCCCGTCCCCTCCGATGCCGCCGCTGCTGCCAGCCTGGGTGACTTTGATAATCTGCAGTCGGATCAGCTCGATCTTGGAGCGGCTATCCTGCAGCATCTGCTGAGCTGTGGACAACATCTGATCCTGGATAACGACATCACATCAAGAGAAGCCCCACACTTCATCACCATGTCAGGTCAGCCTGGACAGCAGCACACGGACTGACTGAACACAGCCATGATTTATAATAACAAGTGGCACAACATGAGGGAATCACCAGCAACAGCGCTGCACAACACAACTCATTTCCATATCGGACAAGTGGCAAACAAGAGACGCTATGACTTTGCACTTCACTAACCTCGGGTGATGCTCTCGCTCCTTGCTGAATAAGGACTAATCTCTCATCCTCTGTGGAGGTGGAGGGGAGGACTTCTCAGGTTGCGCCTCTCCACCTTCACTATCCTTGAAACACAAGTCCCCTGGTGTTATGGTGCACTCACACACTGACTGAGGGCTCTTCTGCTGCAGCTCCTACATCTTGAGACCTGAATCACACAGCGTGTCCTCCTGTTTGTTTTTGCCTCCGTGCAGCCTCCTCTGCAACATCCCATTCCCACTGCATCCTCATCCTCCTCTGCTCTGTAACCAAATCCCTCTCTCTCTCTCTTTCTCTCTCGCACACACACACACACACACACACACACGCTGTCTCTTTTAGGGGGGTTTCTTTCTGCAGGGGGACGGCGGAGTTCCTCTCCGCTGCCAGCACTGCTGCTGCTGCTGCTGGTCTGACAGTGCTGATCGCCTCCTCTAGGCTCGGCATTGGCCGCTGCATGACCACATGTTCCTGTGCTGTCGCCAACCAAAAGGCAAACACAGAGCTAATGCTGCTGCTGCTCTCTTCGGGACAAGGCGGAGAGCAGCCGGCATGCAGCGTTTAGGACATTTGTTCAACCTGCTCTGACAAGAACAGGGTGTGAGAGACATTAATAACCGTACTGATAGCCATCAACAAACATCCAGGGGGTGGGGGATGATGGAGCAGCTGCTGGCGTGCTGAACACGATCCTGGACATATAGCTGGGCTTACTGACAGCACTGTGGATGTTTACAAGCCCTGAATACACTTCTCTTGTCTGCAGCATACATGGCAGTGCTTGTTGTCCTCCTCTCAGCTGTCAAATGAAAATGGAGATTAATGAGCTCATTGACTGAGCATTGACTGAGAGCCATCAATGGGGCTTCACTAGCAATAACAGACAGAAGTTATTCTAAAAACAAATAAACCAAAACCAGTTTGAATGAAGTTGAATTTCTTGGAGAGCAAAATAATAATAATAAAAACCACATATTCATGAATTATCCAGATATCTTATCATAACAACCTCAACCCTAAACCTATCAATTATTGCAGGTGGATTTACACAAATACAGCTATGCTATACAGTAAACAAATACCTAATTATTACAAGTAAAAGAAAGCAATATGCCACTAACATAAAAGTACAAAAGTTATTACATTTACATACATTTAAATAAAAAAAAAAATCATCATGCAATTGCTAATTTAAGTATATTATATCACTAGACAATAAGTGATGCACAATACTTGAATTGTTCTCCACTTCTCTACTTACGGAAAAGCACTTAAAATAGACTCATCCTGAAACTCCTCATCCAAAAACTGTCCTAAACTAAAAATCTGCAAGTACCTCAAACTATACTTAAGTAAAGTGCTTAAGATAAGTCTTAATTTGCACTGAAGGGCACTTAAAATAGACTCATCCTCATCCTTAATTATGCTAGTTAGATGCTCACTAGCATAGTTTAAATAATGGATAATTCAGGATGTGGTATTTTTGTGTGGTAATTCTGGTAGTGGAGAAAAAATGCAATATATCTCTCTGAATAGTAGTTAGGAAGAAGTAAAATGTGACATAAAATAGAAATACCCAAGTGAAGTAGTTCACAAACTGTGCTTAAGTCAAGGTTAAGTACTTACTTTCCACTGAAGGGCACTTAAAATAGACTCATCCTCACCTAAATTATGCTAGTAGATGTTCACTAGCATAATGATTTCCCTCGCTAAATTAGCTAATTTCACGCTGTAATTTAAACGCTGCTTTATTTAAAGACACACTGAAGTGATACGCAACTTAAAAGGATCCCGTTTATTCGTCCTTTTTGTGTATAAACCGAATTAGCCCCGGACAACCTGTGACTAACGGGCTAATTTGCATTGACCACCAGAACGAGGTTCCTCCTGCCTCCTCTGATATTCAGCATCTTTTTTTTAAGTGCGCAAGTGCGAGTCGGTCCAACTGACGATTTGGCCTTTGCCTAAATGCGTTTTTTTGGGACAGCTTTTAACTCAAAAATCGCCCCTGTGAGTAATATAAGTGCCAATTTGAGGTTTATGTGATTCTGAATGTGATTTTAACCGGAGAAAAGGGGAGTAATTCGGCGAATTGGAGCCGAGTAGTGAGACCTATTTTGAGAGGCGGAGCTCGCCTCTTCTCCATTCGGCGAGGCGCGTTCGTAATGAAAGGAGCGCGTGAGCGGCGGTTGCTGTGACTTCCTCGCTCATCGGCAGCTACATTGTGTGGAAAGCAGCACGTTGTTGGCTTCTGCACGCTGAACTTTACTCTCCTGTTCAAGGAGAAACCAGATTTCAAAGCTATCAGCTTTTTTTCTCAGACGTCCGTTAAGTTACCCCAGCTTGCGAAAACATGTCGGCCTCGGCGGCAAAAGTGAGTAAAAAGGAGCTGAACTCAAACCATGACGGAGCGGACGAAACCTCCGGTAAGAAGGAATGGCGGCCTCCCGTTCACCGCCATTTTCACTTTCTTCTTCTAACATAATTTGCATTGCCACGGGGTGAAATATTGTTAATAATTAGTGTGTGTATTGCTTTGATTTTTGCTCCGGAACCTTCTTAGTGGTTGACCACGGCGGTTGCTGTTCACATTTCGGCAACATCGGCTAGCACGTCAGCTAACGCATTTATTAGCATGCCGCTACTCCGCTGCCTGTTGTTCAGTTCAGACCGGTGCTGAGAGGCCATGTTAGCTAGTTTATTTAGCATCATCAGCGTGGCCAGTTGTGTCGTTTGTTGCTGACCGAGTGGTCGTATGCAATACTGGAACCTCACTGCTCCATGCAATGCTGTAGAATCACCTGTAAATGACTTATCTAGTTTAATATTACCATAACGGCGTGCAATAAGCAGGAAAGTTGGCAATTTCATTCGTGCATTAGCACTTAGCCAGCTAAGTGTTGTTGTTGTAGTGTTACCTAACGCTAGCTGACGACGTTATGTTTGGCCAAAATGCATTTAAATCCACTGGCTCTTTAAATGCTTAAAGATGGGAATTGTTATTTTTAGACAACTTGACGCAGGACTCCGCCGCATGGGGAAGGGTTTGACAGTTGTGCGGGTCTATTCTGGCATCTGTCCTAGCCTCGGTCTCTCACGTTATCGCGGCTCTGTGTGTGTCCCACATTTAAACCACGCGGCCTTGTCGGTAGCAGCCGGCAGGAAACGGTGAGTGTCTGAGCCGCTAGAGCTGCAGCTATTGGCCGCTCATATTACCTTAACCTCCGGGAGAGCCCGGCGTTTAATCTGCAGGATAGCCTGGCATCCGCCATGATTTACCGCGAAAAAAGGTTGTATTAAATATTGTAAACATGAAAACTATTGGAATTGGATTAAAAAAAAAAAAAAAATCACTTAGATCTCTGTAGTTTTGGGGAAGAGTAAACTTATTTGCGGGTACAAAATACAACTCGCAATAACGGAAAATTAACTTAAAAGTACACTTAATGAAAGCGCCCCATGGTTTTGTTATAATAATACGTTTTGTTTTTGTCCATTTTTCTAACACATTTATGTATCATTTCCACAGAGAAAGAGCAGCAAGAGGCGATTGAACACATCGACGAAGTTCAAAATGAAATTGACAGGTAAGACAATGTCTTATCATTTTTATCCTCAAATTTTCTGTCAAATACAAGTCCCACCATTAATGATGTAGTTTGAAAAAAGAAATCTGGAGAATCTCAACTTTCCATGGTGCACTTTTTAATGTTCTTGTACCTTAATAAATGATAATCAAACAACTAAAACTTACAAATAGGTAAAAAAAAATTTGCCTGCATGGACAGTCAAAACTGGCTTTTAATTTTAATTGCGATATGTTTTCCATGTCTCCAGGTTGAACGAACAAGCCAGTGAGGAGATCCTGAAAGTAGAACAGAAATACAACAAACTCCGTCAGCCATTCTTTCAGAAGAGGTCAGAACTGATCGCCAAAATCCCCAACTTCTGGGTCACCACGTTCGTCAACCATCCACAAGGTGAGTAATTTAACATGAGGATTTTTATCACCCCAGTCAGGAAAATGATTGCATCATAATTTAAGAGTTTGAATGGTTTGGACAGTGACTCAAGTTAAAGTCTGGTCTGTGTGCTGTGTTCCCTGCTTAGTATCTGCCCTACTGGGAGAGGAGGATGAAGAAGCACTTCATTACCTGAGCCGAGTGGAGGTGACAGAGTTTGAAGACATCAAGTCAGGCTACAGAATAGATTTTGTAAGTATTATATTGATGTAGCCCCACACACACAACATGGAAGTGCCCGTGCATGTGGTCTTACATTTTTGTTTATTTTTTTTTCTTGTTTTAGTATTTCGATGAAAATCCGTACTTTGAAAACAAAGTACTTTCCAAAGAGTTCCATTTGAATGAGAGCGGAGACCCATCTTCAAAGTCGACAGAAATCAAATGGAAATCAGGAAAGGTATGTCTCTACCCTCTATCTCTGAGGGTGTTTGCTGTTGGCAAAATAAACTGGGGGGTATTACCTTGATGCAGTTTTTTTTCTTTTCAACCTAATTTTCAGGTATAATTAGAGGGTGCATTTTTTTTTTCTCAGTAGAACCAAGTTTTTATTTCTCAGCTAAAAAACAACCAGTATGATGCAAAATGAATATTAAACTTGAGTTTAGTTGTTAAAAAATGAATTAAGGAATTTATAATTTAATCCATATGTTCTTTTTTTTTTTTTTAGGATCTGACCAAGCGCTCCGGCCAGACACACAACAAAGCAGGAAGGAAGAGGCAACATGAAGAGCCAGAGAGCTTCTTCACTTGGTTCACTGATCACGCTGATGCCGGCGCTGATGAGCTCGGGGAGGTCATCAAGGACGACATCTGGCCAAACCCGCTGCAGTACTACCTGGTATGTTGACAGCCATGTTAATGTCTCCCTTTGTGCCAATTTTCAAAATAAGTCGGAATCATTTAGCTGCTTGATTGGCATTTTTCGGATAAAATGTAGACGGGAAACTTTCATTTAAGTCTGAAAGTCAAACAGAAGTGCTGAAGGTGATTCTTATCTTTAGGTCCCTGACATGGATGATGAAGAGGGTGAAGGTGAGGATGACGAAGAGGACGAGGAGGGTCTGGAGGACATCGACGAAGAGGTAGATGAAGATGGAGACGAGGACGAAGAGGACGACGGAGAAGATGGAGAGGTAACGTGATGGTGAAGTCACACACAGGAGATAAACATTTTTCCACCGCAGACACTGACTTTCTGATATCCTTTTCTTTCAGGATGATGAGGGAGAAGACGACTAAGAAATAACATCTACCCAGACCCTCAACCTTCTATTCCCTGTTTGGTTTTTCCACTCACGTTCGGGAGCAAAGGTTTTAATTTTTTTTTTTTTTACTTTTTTTTTTTTTTTTTTTTATAAATCTGTGTGTGCTTCATTTTACATTCTGAAGCCTCTTCACCTTGTTGGTGCCATGTTATGTTCTCCTTTGACTCATCTAAGGCCAATGGCACTTTGCCCTGAATTGTGAGTACCATCCCCAAAGTCATCTCAATAATAATAAAAAAGTATAAAAAATAGAATCAGCACGGCATCCTGCGTAGAATTTGAAGACAATTCACACAGAGTTTCTCCTGTTTAAGGTTGTGTGGTAAATTGACTTAAAGCCATGGTGTAGTGACCCAGCGCTAGTTGACCTCAATTTTTCACACTTATGATTTTTTTTTTCTTTTTTTCAGTTGGGGTGTTGATCCCTTGAAAAAAAAACTGTTTATTTTTTTTTCCCCTATGTGGTTAACGAGTACCAGCTCATTCCTTTGACTTGTAATGTTTAGGGGCGGGGGGTGGGATAAGCTGGGGAGGGGCAGGAGTATGTTGGTTATTGGGGAGAGTGGTTATTTTGACACCATTTCTATGGGACTTTTTTTTTTTCATTGTATTGTTTTACAGATATCCATAAGATTTGAAATGACATTTTTAATAAAGAACAAAATGGAAAAAAAAAACAAGCTTGTAAATTTTGGCCCCCACTGCTTCATGGGTAAAATAAAAAAAAAGACCTGTTATCTCATAGAAGTTGCATTTAATCACCTTTCCTTTTCCGCTGGGGGGAAAAGAAACTGTTTTAAAAATTTGAGGTGTAAGACTTGCTTTGTTACAATAATAAAACTTACTGTGTTTACACGTGGGTGCATAGAAATTTATTTAAAAAATAGATTTTTAGGTAGCAGCAAAGGCACCTGGGTTAACTGTACAGTCAGACATCCCATCAGCTCATGAAGGATTTTGGCGTCATTAGCAGGCTTGAAGCAAAGTCTTCTCTTAATAGACGATCAGTGATTAAAGCCAGGAAGGTGTGGTCCGACTCCTCAAATCTGGCTTTTGTGACTGTGTCGGGCCAGTCACTGGGCTGGAAGGCCCAACCTGGAGAGAGAAATAAAAAATCTGACTTGTAGACATTTATAGGTGTTTTACTGAAGTTCTCACAAGCTCCCAACATATGAGATGCTAAATCTTGATCATAACAAATTATGAAAGTTTTGCATAATATGTTGCCAAGCATGTTCTTCTTAATGAGACTTGACTTTGACAAGTTGCCACATGCTCAAAAAACAAGATGACAGATTAAAATACAACTAAAACAAAGTATAGCTTTGATACAGGTAGAACATTTCTCCAAAGTTGCTGAAGTATTCATAACTTCAAGCTTACAGTTGCCCTACAATAGAAAGATATTTGCTCCATATTAGAGGTAGTAAAATGAAGTTAAGCTCTGGTTATGTAACACATGAAACTAAAACAAGCTATTACGCAAAGGTGCATAACTTGAAGTTAACATTTAAGGAAGTTAATGTTTGTTTATATACATAAGTGAATCAGAGTCCTGATTGTAACAAACTATTGCTGGTATTATCTGCTTTCTTTGACCAGGGAGATTTGATGTTTATCAAATCAAACAAAGACCCAGCATGTATCAATTTATTTTCTATGTCAATTAGAAGATGGTTGACTTGCCATGTAATTGCGCCAGTTGAATATCACTGTATTCTTTATGTTCTTAATCTTTATTAAATTTAAGATAGTTATACTAGAAGTTATACTTCATAATAGCAGCTATCAACTCTTATTATTTTTCTTATGATTTGCCCATTTTAAGTAATACTTAATTACAGACCACATTATTTATCACATACTATATTATATGGCGCAAGATAATTATTACATAAATGCCTTTGTTTATTGTTGATGAAGGTGAAGATGCTCCAAGTAGTAAGGAACTTATTTTCAGGTAACTTTTTTGGAGATGTGCACTGTTATTGCTGCACCTTTCGTACCCACCTAAATGAGTTTTACAGCGGGGACAGGTGGCGACGGTCCATGCATACCCGGGGAACCAGGAGAAGTGTTTGTCCGCCGGCCAATGCTGGGTAACGTCCGCTTTTCTGAACGTAATCACCTCAAACCGGTGTCCGTGGGGGTTTTCGAAAAGCTGGACGTTAACCCTTCGGCCCCCGATCGACGTGTCGTTGCGGCTGGAGAGCGCCAGCCGGCTGGGGACGAAGTGGATGTCTGCGCCGACCGCCAGCTCGTGTCCGCACGCCCTGCACAGCAGCAGGGTGGCGGCCGCGGAGCTGCTGGTTCCCCCCTCCTCCGCCGCCCCGGCAGCACATGCCTCACCGGGCTGGTATGCAGCGGGATGAAACAGCAACACAAAGGAAATATACTGCATTATTAACCTCTCCAGCTGCCCCACCAGCAGCCGCAGGCTCCGCGGCTTCACCATCACTGCCTCTCACGCACATGGGAGGCTAATCACAAGCTAGCTTAGCTTAGCTCCCAGCTAGCTGTTTTTAGCCGAGGCGAGCTAACATCGATGAGAGTCGTTTTTGTTACAAACTACTGACCGAAAGTACATCAGATCATCACTTAAATGTGTGAACTCGATCACAAACTACGGCCCTGTCGTGTACACCGACTATTAAATAGTGATTAGTGAATTTGACAAGCTGCTAGCTTATTATCTGATGATCAGCTAGCTTTTCAGGCTAACTAACGGGCGGAAGTTTTTTTTTTCTTTATTGACAAAAGTATAATGCACAAAAGTTCAGGTAAACAAAAGCCCTACACAATATACTTACAGAATACAATATGAGTATAAATACACCTACAGATAAATAACAAGTGATGAGGGATATGACTATATGATATCAGAAGAATATATTTAACGTTTTTCTTTTCTTTAAATTTCTATGTTTTGGGCACTTTTACGGTTAATACTTTAAGTACAACCTACTTCACCACTTTCTTGTTTCTGGATAAATGCTACACATTTTACTTCATTACATCTATCCGATAGCTTAAGTTAATGGTAACTTCATAATGATTTTTTTTTTTTTACATTAAAAAGCATGAATAGTTTGTAAAATATGATGATTTTTTATATATTTTGGGGGTGTTTGTGCTGCTCTTTTCTGTACACAGTTGACCACATAATTTAAAAATGAAGAGATTTTTAAAATGAAGTTATCACTTGCTCCTAAATATATATTTAACCCATATATGTTTAACCCTGATCACAACAAATTATGGCAAAAGTATTCATTTTTATGTATTTGTTCTATTCTTAATCCTATTAAAATAGTATTAGTTTTGTCAAACTCAATGAATTTTTTGTCCTGCAAAATAAAAATAAAAATGAAAAATTAAATAAAACGTTTATAAAAATGAGCGGAAGTGATTTGAAATAAACCGGAAATGCGGTCATCATCACCTTTCCTTTCCAACCTCTTTCCTAACTGCGTACTTTCCAAGTTACAGTCAAGTCTCTGTTAAATTATAATTTGTATTAAAGAAAACGTATTTATCTTGTGGACTAATGTATACTATACTGTTTATTACTGCTCTGTTTTTTTTTAAACCGCGGCCTCCGTCATTTTAGACGCATGCTGCTTTTCTTTTTAATTTTATTTCATTTTTTAGAGAAAAAGTGACAAATAGACAGAAAATAATTGGCTACATGAAATATATAAGCTGTAGTTTTTAATGAAAATTTGCACTGTGAATGAGTTTTAACGGTTGATTTCATAAACGCTCGTTCCTTTCAGTTGTTACCATGGGCAACGCTTATAGTAAACTCGCCCCAGCCAATCACAGAGCGAGATATTGCAAACGAGCCAATCAGAGAGCTCGTTTGTCAATCCAAACAAACCGTCCACTCCATACAGACAGGCGTCGAGATTTATCCTGGAAACATGGAGCTAAAGAAGCTAAACTTAGCACGGCAACGACGAAATCATAGTTTAGCTCTTTAAATATGTGTTTGCTCGGGTCTTAGTTGATCCCAAATGCTGTCTGTTTGCTGTTTTAACACCTCGAAAGAATGAAAACTCGGGATTCACCGTCGCCGCCGCCGGTTCACGTCCACGTACCGGGGACAACACCTATACATGTTCATATGAGGAGAAGTCCCAGTAGGACTCCACAGGTTGTTTCACTGGTTTACTGTTTTTTACTGGCCACTGTTTAAACGCCGAATCATGCACTGTAATCGACTTTTCAATAGCCCTAAAGCTTAGTACATTAAATTGTATTTTAAAGCAAATATGTGAAAATCACTGTAATTGAAGACGTACCCTGGTCTTGTACTCAAGTAAAATGATCAATATCACTGTGTAGAAATCCTCTCTGACAAATAAAAGTCCTGCATT
>JAOWBC010001486.1:26665191-26676566 GCA_028566105.1 Hypoplectrus providencianus
TGTGTTGTTAGCTTTTGTTGTTGTATGTGTTGTGTTATCTTGTGCTGTGTTGTGAGCTATTTCTGTTCTTATGTGAGCGTTAGGTGTTGTGTTTTGTTGTGTTGTGACCTTTTGTTATTGTTTTTGTGTTGTGAACTATTTCTGTTTGTTTGTAAGCTTTAGGTGGTGTGTTTTGTTGTGTTGTGCTGTGAGCTTTTGTCATCGTATTGTGTTGTGTTGTTAGCTTTTGTTGTTGTATGTGTTGTGTTGTCTTGTGTTGTTAGCTTTTGTTGTTGTATGTGTTGTGTTATCTTGTGCTGTGTTGTGAGCTATTTCTGTTCTTATGTGAGTGTTAGGTGGTGTGTTTTGTTGTGTTGTGACCTTTTGTTATTGTTTTTGTGTTGTGAACTATTTCTGTTTGTTTGTAAGCTCTGTGTTGTGTTGTCTTGTGTTGTGTTGTGAGATTTTGTTCCGTTGTGTTGTGAGATTTTGTCGTCATGTTGTGTTGTGTTATCCTGTGCTGTGTTGTGAGCTATTTCTGTTCTCATGTGAGCTTTTGGTGTTGTGTTTTGTTGTGTTGTGAGCTATTGTCATTGTGTTGTGTTGTGACCTTTTGTTGTTGTGTTGTGTTGTGTTGTGGCTTTTGACTCCATACGACCCGTATCGGCCAGCTCATTTGCATATCTAAACTTAAAATTTCAGGAAAATGGTTGAAACAGTTTCATGGTGACGTCCATGAGCTAGCAGAACGACCTTTTCACCTGAAGTGTCCAACAGTTTGCATGGACTGAACCCTTCAGTCTGTCCTAACCCTGCTCCCTAAATGTCCCCTCTCCAGTCCATGTCCCCCGGGTCTTCTAAAGAGAAGACAGACAAGCCGAAGAAGAAGCTGTCTCGGACCGTGTGGACCGTCCCCACCGAGAAGCGCTGCAGCACCCCCATCCTGCCGCTGTACACCCCCCCGCCCTCCACACCCGTCAAAGGCACCAGCATCAAACTGCTGAAGGAGATGAACGGCTGGAAGTGACCCCTAACTGTCAGTCCGTCCCACGTTGGAGGACTCCTTCCTGAAGAGCAGGCGTAGATAGCGATCGGGACACGGGAAAATCACCAAATAACTGTCAGCCGAACGCTGATAAACTTGTATGTGGCTGGTAAGTTAATCTTCTTCAGCAGGAAACCAACCATCATGTGGACGTTCCTTTCTACTCCGAAAAACTTTTGGCTGGTAGAATATTTAAGGTCAGCAGCGGTTTTAGGAATCCACCAGCCAGCGTAGCGAGCGAGCAGGTACAGCAGCAGAAGAACCCCTGAGGTGGTTCGTACTTTTAAAAGGGCGAGAACAAAGAGGCCAGCCGGGCCTCAGGTGCCCCCAAAGACCCGATAAGAAGACGGCGGTCCGAGGCTGAGGACAGGCAGCACGCTACCAAAGAACACACACAGCACGAACAGGGAGACGGCGGCTGAGACGAGCCAGTAAAACTGACTGGAATATTTATGAGGAGAACAAACAGGCAGATGGTTTATCTCTCCAAAATATATAAATTGTCTTTAGAAATGTTCCTCCGGGGAGAGCCTCCGTCTGCTCGCCTCTGTCTGTCCGCCCTCCTCCTCCTCCTCGCTCTCCTTCCCGTCTCTCTCAGGGAAGGGAAGCACGCGGCCGAGCTCGTTTATGAGAATTACAAGACTGTAAAAGCACATTTTACCGGTTTTATACGTCCTCGAGGTGCCAAATGTGTCATGTGGAGCATCAGACGCTGGAGCGACCCAGACGGAGCATCTCGATGGGGCTGTGGACCAGCAGGTGGACTCTGTCTGTTAACTCCGGTTCATTGACTGCTGAGAACTATTATTATTATCATATGTTTATTTATTGCATCGTGGATGATTGTATATTCTGTATAGAGTGTTTGTTTTTTTAAATAAAAATGGAAAAGATTAACTATGAAATCATTTAAGTACTTTAAAAGCAGTTCTTTTCTTCTTGTTTCTGACTAATCTGATTACAAATAACCCAAATTTACACTTTTAAATTAGGTGCATTGTATTCACCAATATCCAGGACATCATAAAGTTCATAAACAATCTGCAGTTTGGTTGAACTTCGGCAGGTTAGGACCAAAAGGTTCCTGGTTATTTGTGCTAAAGTACAGTTTAAGTTAAGAGATGGTTGAATCAGCTCTGGCACTATCATTAGAGGCAATTTTGGGGGTATTTTATGTGTGTTTTTGATAATTTTGTATCTTTTTTTTTCATTTTACGTCTTTTTGGTAATTGTTCAGCTACCTTTTTTTTTGACATATTGTGTACTTTTATAACTTTGTTTTTGTAATTTTGCGGCTTTCTTTTTCGGTAATATCATGTCATTTTATTTTATGTCCTTTTTTGTATTTTTTATGTCTTTTTTTTTGTATTTTTGACTTCTATTTGGATGCCCAAAAGTTGACTGAAGTTCGGCATTGTTCAATTCGGTTTCCAAGAAAGCTGTTTTTTAACATTATCTGCTTCATGGCTTTGACTCTAGAAAAAACAGTATTCTTAAAATTAAAATAATAAGTTTTCAATCTGTCGTGAAAAACAACCTTTGAAGTAATAAACAGTGCTTAGAAAACATAGAAAAATAGATTAACTTTTCTTGATTTGCCTTAATGCTTTAGAATAAAGGCTAATGTCACAATAAACATTCAAGAAAATGTAAAGGAGACTTTATTGCACAGAACTTTTTTAAAATGTTGATTAAATGGAACTGAGCTTCAAAAAAAGAGAAAGAAAAGGAAAGTTGTAACCTGGCCTTTAACTGCTCTTTAGGGACAGGGTGGAATTTTAACAGCCTCAACCCTCCGAGCCATTATCATAACGTGGTGATATGCACTCAGCAGAAGCAGACCATTGACAAAATCCCTGACTGGCACATACTTCAAGGCCCGCACTAATCCAATCCCAAACCCACGTATCCCGTTGCACTTTCGCTTGAGGACGACACGGAGTTGTGCGTCCGTTCACGTCACCTGCTGCGAACACGACCCAAAGACTACAAACGTGTTCCCCGTATCTTAGACAAAACAGTCTCCGGCCAAAACGTGAATGAATGAACCTCCACCGGGGAATGTTTGGAGCCGGGGGCCAAGCCGCCAGCTCCTGTGCCCAGAGAGAGGTGTTTTTGTCTGGGCTGAGAAACTTGGCCGGCTGGGCCACCGGCACCACCCGGCTGGCTGCGCCTCCCGGCCCTGACAGGACGGTAACTCGAGCCTTTTATTGCAGAAGTGTGAAACACTTTTCAGCTCCTTTACGACCACTGTCTGTCCCGCTCGGCTCTGCTGAGGGGCTGCAGCCCACACACATTCAGGCCTGCCGTACTGTAGCAGGACTTTCCTCTGTCTCAAACCAAATTAGACACTTATCCAACCCTGATCGCGACCCTGAACTCAAGCCTTGACCTTTTGGCTGCAAAATGTCCCCAATGTGAGGGACTTTCAGGACCAAGGGACCCTTCAGACATGTGGTCCTCACAAGAACAGGAACACAGAACCACACACACACACTCCATCAGAGCGCTGATTGACGCGGTCGTCTCCTCCGTGGTCGTCTGCGCCCACATTCCACAGCGGCGTGGAATTTCAGTTGGTTTTTCGAAATATAATAAAGAAATACATCTGAACAAATAAAAAAAAACTAAAAAAACTTCTGCACTAGAAAAGAACAATTTTTACCTCAATATTCCACACGGGAAAGAGAAAACACGCCGTATCGACTTTCATTTGGGTGAATTAAGCGGCAGAGAGCGCTCGGCGTGAAGTGACAGACTCCGGTATGTTCGGCATGTTGTGCTGTGGGTACTTTGGGTGGTGAGCCAGTGTGCCACAGGTCCTCTCTCTGTGTGTCAGCTGTTGCCACAGCTGTTGTTAATGCTGCGGGGTCAGCTGCCTCGGCGAGAACGCCACGGAGCTGCAGCCGCCACACACCGATCACCAATCACACTCATCTCCACTGCTGAACAAGAGCAAAGAGATCACCAAAACTTTTCCTGTCATTTTGTCTTTTGTTTGGGCGCAGAAGCTCCTTCTACCTTTCTTTTTTCAGAGCTTTTAAACAGCGTTTCTGTGTCCTGAAAAAATGGGTAAATGGACTTAAAGTCAGGATGGTTTTTGTTTCACTACACACAGATGCAATTTAAAGTGCTTTTCTGACAGCAAGAACCAAGAATACTAATCAGATATGTAAGCAGATTTCAACAAAGCATGACTCAGCATTACATTATGCAGAGCCGACTCATCGCTCGTTTATTCTGAGGCCAAAGCAGCAAAAGGCCAAAAGTTACGTGTCCGTCTCAGTTTCTGCTTACACAAATATAAGCAATGCATCATTAACATATCTTTACCCTTTATTTAAAAAGATCACCAAACATGCAGAGTTCATCATAAAATTAAACTGAATTTTGAACTGAACCAACCAGTCTTTAATAGATAATCAGTTAGGAAAGTTTTTATTTTTAAAAAAGTTCCCAGTGGAGCTTAAAATGTTTCTTTTAGTGTCAGAATCTCTTTATTCTCCATGTGTAGTTTAAAATAAAGCATTTGCACGAACCAGATCCTGTTAAAACATTAAATTCTGCTCCTCAGAGACACTGTGAAGCCATGAAAAATCTGTTTACACAGAACTGAGAGGAGAGGACAGGAGAGGCTGCAAACATGGCAATACTGCAAGCTCAAGACCCCAATATTCATGACACTGCTGTCCTTTAAATTCATTTTATTTAGTCATTATAACTGTGTTTTTCTGCAGAAGATAACGTTGAGTTGTTCCTACTTGTAGCCATGATTTTATACCCTCATTTCTACTCAAAATCTACATTTGCTTTAATTCTGTAGCCGTGTCCTGTGAGAAGTATTTGCTACAACATGGATGCAAAGAGAGACCTGGAAACATTTTGCAGGCAGGGCTTTGTTCATTCCTATGAAAGCTGCTCAGTGGCCCAAAAAGTTTGACTTCCATACATTAAAAATACAGGATCTTTAGCTGCTGTTCTGTATCAACTGGATCCAAGAAGCCAATAACTAAAGACTTCCACTTCCTGTTCAGAGATTCGCAAATTTAAATGTGAATAAAAACAATATAATCTTAGAGTTTTTACAGACTTTCCAAATGTTATCAGACTGAATGGATCATATTCTGACAAAGACACAAGTCAGTTTGTGTGTTGTTGCATTGAAAAGTAGACATTTCTGTACTGATCAAGTGGCAGAAAATGTAATTATACCATTTTGCTGCTTTGGCTTGCACTGAAGGAAATGTGCATAATTATGAATTAAATTAAGATGGAGTGCAGACAGAAGGCTCGGTTCATATCTGTAACACTGAGCATGAATGAGCCGCGGCGTGCTTTCAGAGGAATGCACGTCCGACCCGCCGCTCTGCCCGCGCAGACTGAAAACAGCGCTCGTCCAGCTGTGCAGAAGTCTGAACTCGAGCTCTCCACGCCGCCGTCACTTTTCATGTCTACAGCTGAGTGAAACATCATGAAGGCCTCCGAGAGAGAAAAAAACCCTGAGCGCTGTTATCCCCATCTGTACGATTTACGACGTCCCTCGCCCATTTCTGTGACGGCCGACTTTTGAAACAGGTCGAAACATTTCTGACTTCAGATGAGGTCAAACGCTGCACCGTGCTAGCACAGACACACTGGTTTCAGCTGGTTTCAACCCAAAGACAGTGTGTGTTTGAGCTCAGCTGTCTTTCCTACATAATTTACATAATTAGGAAAATCTGCAGCACCTCTTCAATTATTCAAAATGCTTTCTTTTGTATTATGAGGAATCCAGATCTGACCAAAGCAGCACACGACTTCAGGGAACAGGTGCTATTATTACTTTGATGGTGTTAATATGAACATTTATTCAATATTTTACTATTCACAAATAAAGAGCAGAAAGAAAGAAGAAAATAGAGCACAAAACAGTAGAAAAACACTGAGAGGGCGGCTGAAACTGGAAGTAATTTGGTGTTTATCTCATCTCTTGTAATTGTTGGAGATTTTGAGGTTTAGCAGTTAAAAACATGATTTTTTTTCAGTTTAGGTGACCAAACATGGACACTGAATTCAACAGGTTGGACAATTAAGTGCAGAAGAGCACAAACATTTAGATCTCATATCACATAAAACAAGATGTGACAGATGGAAGAGAGAAGAAGAAGAAGAGCAGCCAGAAAAAAAGCCATCATGCTAAAAATGTGCCTCTGCTGCCTCCTGTTGGACCACAGAGCAAAGTAACATGTAAATTTAGGGTTTTCACTTCTTGCTGTTGTTTAACTATGAAGGAATTTAAGATTAGTGAAGTCATAGATTATCAAATTATTTACTAAATTTGCATGTTATATGTTATTTATTTGTATGTATTCATCTCATTATTTTTACATTCATTTTTTGCAGTTTAACTTTGATTTATTTTTATGTAATTTCTTATTATATTATTCACAGAATTGTATCTAGATATATTTATTTTTAATATTACTATTTATTGTATTTAGTATTGTTACATACTGAATTTCATCTCTATATATTTTAGTTCATATTGTTTTTAAAAATTCTGCATTTTTTTTAAATTAAATCTGTTGTTTGGTATATATTTAATGTATTGATCAAATTTCTTTAACATTTATATTTTTCAGTTTAATTGAATTAAAAGTCTCTTGACTCTTAATATCTGTTTTTATGTATCTTTAGGATGAATAAAGTCTGTAAAGTCAATAAGTAATTGTGATAAATAATCGTAATATACAAACACAGCATGCAAACGACGATAAATGAAACATTCATCTCTTGTTTTGATGGATTCAGTCACGTCTGAGTTGTGGGCTCAGAGGGACCTCCTGCTGAGGATCACAGCTGACTCCTCCTGTGCTCCTGTGTGGGTGGAGGTGTGGGTGGTGTAGGAGGGGGGTGCGGTGTGGCGAGGCGTGGCCCGGCGTGGTGCGCAGGAGGACGGACGCGGAGAAACGAGCGAACCACGTCTTTGACCTGCCGCAGCCAACACAGACGCACAGCTGGACTTCAGTTTGTTCTGCTTGGGGTTTTGGTTTCTGTAGTTTTTTTGTTTTTTTTTATCTTTGTGAGGTTTGATACGAATCGGGAGAGTCAGAGCCGGCCCACAGCGGCCACTACGGGGCCCCCAATATCTATATATTATTTATTTTAAGGTAACTGTTAATTTACATCATTATTGAAGAACTTGCTTGATATTTTATTTTATTCTGTCTGTTTTTGTACAATTGAATTTGTTATTATTTTTATATATCTAAGTGATTTTAATTGTTGTGGCACTTTATTGCACTACAAATTATTTTTGCACATTGCTGTTGCAGTTGTTTGAAAACAAAAATAACAAACAAGATGACACTTTCACATTAAATACAAAGCTTTATCGCTAGTAATGTTGTATAAATCAACTTCAGGGTGCTCTTGTAGCCGAACTTTGCGATTACAAACCATATGTGTCCCCCTGGACATCATTCATTTATTGGTACTATTTGTATTATTATTGCATTGGTATTATTTATGTTAGTAACTGGGCCGCCCCCTCAGATTGGTAAAGACATGTCAGGCTGATAATAGGATAACGTAACAACACTGTCAAAGCTGCAATGAGGTTATAGTCGGTGTGTAAATGAACGGCAATGATATTATTTGCAGAAAAAGAGAAATAGAGGGCCCCAAAATCCTATTTTGCTCAGGGCCCCTTGAAGGCTTGGGCCGGCTCTGGGAAGAGTTATCAGTGATCTGTGTTTAGGAATTTACAAATCTCCTGACTGGTTACATCTAAAACCTCTGAGATTTGGTGAAATTCACCTGGATATAAACTCTGATTACCTGCAGAAGGCTCCTCACAGTTATCTGCATCTCCTGTTGGTTTACACACAACTTCAGCTCCTTTCCTGCTTCAGACGCGTCTCCTGGTCGGCTCGCTGCGTTCTCATTGGTCAGACTCATCTGTCGGAGCTTCTCATTCAGTCTGAGAACGCATCACATCACATCACATCACATCACATCACATCACATCACATCACATCACATCACATCACACACGTTAAATTTAGGTACACTGCTGGTTGCATTTGGAAAAACAAGGAGCAGTTGTCATTTCATTAAAAAAAAACATTCGTTTCTCAATAACTAACTTATTCAAATTGCTGTTTATACATTTTTTATTTTGGTTTTTATGGGTATTTTAAGAGAAATAAGAGTTTCAATCACTGCTCTGGCACAGAAAACTCCTCATCCGGACATATTTAAGTTCTTAAAGCTGCAGTTCATGTGTCCCAGACCTCCAGTGGGATCAATCTTTTTTACTTGCTGACCTTTGCTGATCAGACGAGGAGCTGCAGGCCTGGATGGAGTCCATCAGCTGAGATCTGACCGCTCGTCCTGCTGCACTGGACAGCACGTCAGACGCGCTGCAGCCAGGGAACAAACTCATGAGCAGAGGAGGAAGCTGCACACACACACACACACACACACACACACACACACAGGATTTACTACTTGTTTCACACAAAAGATTTTAGCAGGATTATAAGTGAAAAAATGTCAGATCAATATGCAAAAATGTAAAGAGAAGTTCATCTGAAATAACCTCATAAATCTGAGTTATACTCACAATGTTTCTCAATAAATTAAGTAATTATATAATAACAAATAAGAACAAAGCTTCCATTTAACCCTCTGAGCCCCAACAAGCAGTTTCATGGGTTTTTTTTTTTGCTCTATTTTAGATTTTACTCACTATATGTTTCAGTGCCAGTTTCATTTTATGATGAACTCTGCATTTTTCGTGATCTTTTTAAATAAAATGTGTTTCAAACAGTGGGTGAATGAGGTTCAGAGGGTAAAGATAATTAATGATTTTGTTTTTTGATTTTGTTTGGTCATTTTTAAACCTATGATCTGTTTAAGGACAGTTGGAAGGTTCAGATTTTGAGGAAAATGCTGTGAGATTTGGCTCTGACCTCCTCGTTGGTGGGCTCCAGGATCAGCAGGCAGATGAGGTCCTGCCTGGCTCCCTCCAGGTTCAGGACCTTTCTGGAGGCCTTGGCTCTGTTCTCGTAGTACTGGCCGGCTGACGGGTTGTACTGGATGGCCACAGAAAACATGTCAGCCGCCTCCTGGAAGCACCTGCAGATGAAAACACACATGAACCCTCATTAAAAGTCCGGTGCTCTCAGCGTGGGTGTGTTGGTGTGGCTCTGACCCGTCCTGGAAGCAGAAGGAGCCCAGCGTGTTGTGGAGGACGGCGAGGCGGAGCCGGACCGCGGGGTCATCAGGCCGCATCATCTCCTCAGCCTGCTGGTAGTCAGCCAGAGCGAAACACCACTCACCCTGCTGAAAGAAACAGTCTGACACACACACACACACACACACACACACACACACACACACACACACAACCACATTCATACCCGGATCATTACAGCCCAAGTGATCCAACATTTGGATGATGTAATTCTGCAATTGTACTTGTAATTTTCTGGGCCTCACCTCCTCTGTTGAGGTACAGGCCGGCCTGGTTCTTCTCCTCCTCGATGGCCTTGTTGAGCAGCAGCGTGGCCTCGGCGTACAGGCCTCTGCTGAAGCACCGCACGGCAAAGTCGTTGTAGGTGAGAACCAGCTGGAACCGCACGTCCTCCTCCAGAGAACCGCCCTGGTTCTTCACGTCTGCAGCCTCTGCCTGACCTTTGACCTCCTCCTCCTCCTCGCTCAGCTCCACGGCCTGCACCAGATCCTCGATGGCGGCTGTGAAGTCTTTGAGACGCCGGTACAGAATCCCTCTGACGGAGAATTAAAATTTAACTAAATTAAACAGTGTAATGTTGAATGAAAAGAAATAAATGAAATCAAATAAAACAGAATCAAATTGAACTGATTTATTATTATATTGTTTAAATATTTGATTTGTATATCAACCTGATAGATGTATCAACATTTATTTTAGACATTTTGTTGATTAATTGTGTCTTTTTGTTAGTTAATAAAGGCTATTATATGCTGGTTCCAGCTTGATGAATTTGAAGATAACAGGCTGAATAATAGGCATATTAAATTTATAGTTGTTGTTTCTTTTCAATGACAGAGATTTTTGAACAATTTTAAAAACACCGTGGCCTTACATTCTCAGCAATAACACAAAAGATAACACAATCAAATAATATTGAAATAAAGAGGTAAAATAACCATAATTATTTGTTCTTTATTTTTTTGTTTTAGAATATTTTTAAGAATGTCATTCTAAAAACTTGTAATGGTTGTGTCACTCTTTTCACATTATCTCTACTGTATAATGAACTGATTATTATTATGCATAGATAAATATTTATAATATAATATTTTTCCCTTTTTTATTCTTTCTTCAGAAGCCCCAGTGGCCTAATGGATAAGGCACTGGCCTCCTAAGCCAGGGATTGTGGGTTCGAGTCCCATCTGGGGTGTATAGCAGAGTGGCGCAGCGGAAGCGTGCTGGGCCCATAACCCAGAGGTCGATAGATCGAAACTATCCTCTGCTATATCAGTATTTTTCCGCGACCCGGACCCGGATAAAGCGGATGACAACGAGTACAAGTATTCTTTCTTTACACTCAGGTGCTCGGATTTTCCTCCAGTCAAAAAACATGCAGCCTGTCACTAAAAGTCAGCTTGAACATTTCCTTTTTTTCTTCACTTTACAGCACCCATTGGCCCATTGGACCCACCTGAACAGGTAGAGGCGTGCGTCCTCGGGGCAGTTCTCCAGCGCCAAGTTGATCATGCAGAGCGCTTCAGGCAGCTGTCCGCTCAGAGCTCGGCCCACAGCCTTCAGCCGGGCCCGCTCGCTGGTTTCCTGCAGCTGCAGCAGCAGGGCGCTGGCCTCCGCACTCGCCGGGGCCAACGCCAGCGCCGCCTTCACGTCTGCATAACACCGTGACGCCTGCACAGTTCAACCACAAACATCAGAGTGTTTGTACAGACAGTTTGTACAAAGTGATTCCCTATGTGTATATTAACTGATTCATTATTCATTATGTTAGCATGGTGAGACTGCAAGACGTCTTTATCCACTGCTCTAACTTCTGAATTTATTCTGTTTATTAACCTGGAATCTGGATTTAAGACCTTAGTTTTCCTGCTACAACTGTAAAATAATGTGAACTGTAAATGTGTTTAGTCAAGGTTTGGGCTGTGTGTTGCTGTTCTGAGGATTCTGCGGCTGTAACCTGGTTAAGAAGTTTATGCAGCCGAGCTCTGAGGACGTAAAGGTCGGAGGTGGGACCGCCCACCTTCATCCAGTCGCTCACCAGCTTCAGACAGTCGCTGTGGTGACCTGCAGCGGTCAGACAGGCCAGGCTGGAACAAAAGGCACAAAAGATATGAA
>JAOWBC010001486.1:26718014-26730191 GCA_028566105.1 Hypoplectrus providencianus
TTATTATTATTATTATTAATAATAATAATAATAATAATAATAATAATAATAATAATAATAATAATAATAATAATAATTATTATAATTATAATTTCAGGACACTCAAAGACGCTTAACAATAGTTGAAAAGAGAAATCACAAGCTGAAAACAGACAAAAAAAGACAAAACAAACGAAACAAGCAAACAAACAATAGATAGGACTTTAGGATAGGACATAGGACATTTATTATTATGATGATGATTATGGGTTTTCATATCAATCAGGAAACAGAAAGTTCAGAGTCACGGCTGGTTTGCAGGAGCAGAAACGATCAAACCGTGTGTGTGTGAGCAGCTCTCACCTGGCGCTCACCTTTGCTCAGCACAAACACTCCCTTTGTTCTCTCTTGTATCTAATAAGACAAACTAATGAAACACTAATAAAAGAAAAATGTGCAGCAATAAAGAAGCAGCACAGCGAACCTCAGGAGGAGGCAGATCAATGTGACGAGCAGACGGCGCTTTGGAAATGAGTTCAGTCTGAAGAGGCTCAGCTTGGTTTTCTGACTCTGACTGACATTTGGGAACCATTAACCTCCAGACAGAGCAGATCACATCCAGGACGCGTTACGGCTGCCACACACGACTCTTTTCGCCGCCGCCAGAGAACGCTGTCACGGATAAATGAGAGGCGGGAACACGGCCAGGTGTCGCTCAGTTTAACCAAAGGTGATCAGGCTGATTTCTGTGTCTAACGTCGAAATACAGACTCTGCATTAAACAACTCATTTTACTCACTTTACACCTAGTTTCCTTTGTTTTTCTTAAGTACCTTTTTATTGAATTTCCATAGATATACATTTATAATGAGAGTAAGAGATTTGAGAAAAATATTCGTCTGTTTTCCTCGATAAATTACTTGAACAGTATGTATAATTGATTCCCTGTTGCAATGACAACAAAGTGAATCTGAATGTTAAGAAACCTAAATAATGCTTAAATAATAAAGCATGGATGTAATTCTCAAATCTGTAATTGAATTAAAGCAGCATTCAGATTGACTTTTTGGTGATTGGCCTTCAGAATAAACACGTTTCATTGACCTGGCTCTGTGTTTTCAGTGTTTCCACACTCAGACTGAGCTGTTTGTTTTTTTTCAGCGTTTGTTTGTGATGAAGAAGATGTTCTCTCTCTCTCTCTTTCTGCTCTTCACCCTCTGCATCATACCAACACATGCATTTGAATCTGAATGCGTGTTTTCGTTTGCAGATTCTGCAGCTGAATTCTTTTGCCGAGCTCTTTCCTGCAGCTCTCAGTCTGTCGGTCTGGTTAATCTCCCTCTGCTCGGCTGTCTGACTGTTTCCACAGTCACATTTTCTGCTGCTTTCAGCTCTCAGTGAGTGTGTGCACACTGTCTGCAGCAATTACTGTGTTTAAACTCTCATCTCTCCACACAATTACATCCACAGCACTCGGCTGTTTTCCTGCTTACGTTGTGCTAACAAACCTGACTGCTGGTTGGATGTGGAGGTGAGCACTTATTATACAGTCTTTACGAACACAGAAACAGGAAGTGTTTCACTGTGCTGTTTTCTCTACCAGACTGAATTGTGAGACCAGATATTTAGACAGAGAACAAATGAAACAAGGCAGTCTTTTACTGATACGTCTTACTTTTACAACATCATGATGCTATAATAAATGTATTTTCTGCTGCACATGACTTGTACATAAATAATTATCTATAAATGTCATATATATATAAGTTGGTTAGCTGTTTGTTGTAGGTCGAGCCAACCGTCAGAATCGTCCTGTATTACTGAGAGAGTCAGAAATAGTCAGAAAATTCCCATCAGAAAGAGAATAACAGGGGACTTTATATGAACATTTATGTTAAACATGTTCCCAGGCCCTGTCCTGCTCTGTGACCAATCAGCTGACAGCATACAGAATACTCTCATCTCATTGGTCGAGGTGCTGTTCCGCTGTTGCTATGGAGACAGCGTAAGACAGCTGCTTTCTGTTTATTGTTTTATATTAATTTATATAATTTTAAGTTAAACAGGACAAAAAAACTGACTTTATTCAGTTATTTTAGTTATTTTGTAATAAAGTGAATTACTGGATAATAATTTGTTTTCCACGTGTTCATGTCACTCAAAAATAGGCATTTAATGCAATTCAGGTTGGAGTCAAATAGTTCACTAAATCATTTCACTCACAAAAAGGAGCTATACATTTTCATTGTGCCAGGAAGGCTGAAGGCAGTCGGGTCGGCATATCAGGCCACAATTATTTATTTTCAGGGAGTTTGTACTTTTGTCCACATTGAACTATGGAGATATTTTGTGATATTAACGAGCTGTTTACCTCTTTCAAGCCTTTATGTTAAGCTAAGCTAGCAGGCTAACGGCGTTATTTTACAGTGTACAGTCTCTCTGGCTTCATGTCAGACAGACAGGGAGGCAGGCAGACAGATAGACAGACCCATCCCTGTGTGATCTAGCTCCTGAGACGTCGCTCTCCTGCAGGCTGGAGCTTTAAAGCTGAAATGGTCATCCTCTCCTCCTCCTGTCTGTCTGTCCAATTAGCATTCTGCTTAATTAACATGCAGCCGGCGTTCCCCCCCCCCGTTAGAGGAGGCGGCTCCTCAGTGATCCCTCCTCCTCCTGAGCCGTCGTCCCTGAGCAGCAGGGAGGACGCCTCAGGACGGAAAACAGCCTCTCATGTCTCTGTCTCTTTGTCTCTGCCGCTGTCCATGGAGGACGATGCCTCTCCATCCCATCTCCATCTCCATCTTCTCATAATTATCCCTCCTTCTTCACTCTCTTCCTGTATAGTAATCTGCTGCCTGCAGTGCGTATATTTATGTATATATTATTATTATTATTATGTATGTGTCCACCCTCTGTTTACCCTCCTGTTAAAGCTGCAGACTGGAAGCTTTCATGCTTCCTGTTTCCCTCTCAGACGGCGCCGCGCTCAGTCCCGCCTGTCGGTTTGTTTCTCAGAAAGATGTGAGCAGATTTAAAGGGAAATTAGGGGGAAAGTTAATGGACGGGCCACAGAACCACTGACTCATTTCAGTCTGGATCCAAGTATGGTTTATCTCTAAAGGACTTTTTCTCTTGAAATACTGCATTTAAATCATGTCTAACTGATAGATAACTCAGATATTCATTACAAATCATTTTGATAGAATGAAAGTTTCACTTGTAATTAGTGATGAAAGTTTTTTTTTTCCATATATTTTAAATTTTTACCCAACATCAACATTTTCCATACATTAAAATTCAATTACTGACAGTAGTTGCTGCTGTGGATGTGCAGACTAATTATTATTATTATTATTATTATTATTATTATTATTATTATTATTATCAGACTTTCCTACAGTTTGTTATTTTTCATTATATAATTATCATCATATCAACAAAAAAATGTCAATTTTTAAGATGTGCATATCTTTTTAAAACTGTTGAACATTCAGTGTTTCATGCTTTTTATCTTTATTTTATAACAGCAGCAGCTGTAACAAAGCAATTTCTCCTTGGATTCAATGAAATATTTCTGATTTTGAATTGATGGTTAATATTTTTCTTTGCTAAATGACTCGAAGGATAAAAAAGCAATAATAAAAAACATCACTGATACATTTCCTGATTCAGTCTTGAATCGTGCAGCCTTGGAGGATGTTTGTGTTTCTGGTTTCTCACTTTAAATGTTTGAACACTGAAGCTTTTTATCCGTTTATCATCATTTGTTTGCTTTTCTTGTGTTTGTTTTTTCTTTTCACTCGTTCAAGGTGGTAAAGTTGTGACCTGCAGAGACGGAGCTGTCCTCTGTCCTCCACCCTTCACCAGGCTGCTCCTCCCCGTGTTCTGCTTTGTGCTCTCTCTTTCTTCTCCTCTCTCTGCTTTTGCCTGAGCAGCTCCAGTTAATTAATACTGGGCCGCGATACAAACGCCTCCCCGCCAAACTCAACACTCCACTTCAGAGGCCCCGCGGCTGGCAGCGCGATGGGCACCCAGAGATGGGCTCATTCATTAGCAGTCTGCAGGAAGGTATTACACCTCCGCCGAGGAGCCGCGGCGCCGAGAGCTGTCCTCGTTAACGGCCTATCAAAGTGTGATGGCGTTAAATCGGCGGGTGAATCATGGCGCCGTCTGATCCGCCGCCCGGCGCTCCCATGGTATCATTTTGTCGTGTTGGACGGGTTTCTGGTTCTACTTTTCTTCTCGAGTTGGATGGAAAACGGCTCCTCTGAGGGTTTACAGTCACGTTTGAAACCAAACTCGACTCGGTTATTTTAGTTTGGAGAGAAGAAACGGCAGCTAGCGGTTCTTCAGACATATGTTTTTCAAACCCACACGAGTTGGAAAGAAATGGAGAAACTTTACTGGACAAACTGCATGATATTCAACTTTTAAAAGGGCACATTTTAAGGTAACGTCCTACAAGAAGACTGACCACAAAAGCAACAGGAAATACACCAAATTTGCAATCTTGCATCCAAAACTGTTCAAATTGTTCTTGTTTTTTTGGTGTTTACATGCTCTTTGGATTGTTCAGTTCATGTGTTTAGGAATTATTCTTTCTCATATCCTCGTGGAAATCCTCAAACTTCGTTGTGTCAGCAGAAAAGAGGGCGTGCGCACATCCAGTGTTATGTGTGTTTCTGTTTTGCTGTAAAAACCACAGCAGGAAGTGGCAGGCCTGACAGGGTCTTTAAACTCTCCTCGCTGATGAAACACGGCCATCAGCATTCAGGGAGCAGAAAGCCAGTGACACCAGTCTGATGTGGGATGACAAACAGCCCAACGCTTCACCAAACTGCACCGCAATTCATCCATCACACACTTAACCCGAGAGGAGGTATTCAGGTTAGCAGGTATTCTCTGGGTATTTTTAAATCCGGGGCTGTTTAAGGTATTTCTCTATAAACTAGCCTCCACACAGAGCCGGGGCCCGAAGGTGTCTCCTCACCACTGAACAGGCTCCCAGTGCAGCAGCCGGGATGTGCAGATGTGATAAAAGCCTTTTTTTGTGGACAGTGGGATATCCTGAGGCTCTGACAAGTTGTTCACCACCTCCTCCGATGCTGCTGACAAGTCGGAGTCATTACCTGCAGCTATAACAGGAGGCTCAATAACGCCACCACCTCCTCCTTACTGGGACTCAGAGTCAGCCGGAGTCAGCGGACGGCTGGAGGAGGACCACGTGACTCCAGAGACGCTTCAGGACCAGCATTATTTGATTTATTGTCCCAGCATCGATGACAACGTCACATTGCAGGAAAGTCAGGAGGCAGAAACACAACTCGCTCATCAGACTGTCGCTCTAATTACAATATCTACTAAAAGTTAGTGCAGTCATCAGTGTTTCAGCTTATTCTGTTATGCTCGCTCATTTTGTAGTTCTTTATTTTCCATTGATTACTTTTTAACTGCTTTTAAATTGTGTGCTTTGTTTTATAGACCCTCAATGACTGTGTTGTCTTGATATTGTTGTTGTGTTTACAGGACCATCATCTAACTCTGCTGTGAGATGTTTTGCTGTTATTTCTTGTTTTGGGGCTTCTCTTCTCTTGTTTGAAATCACGATAAATATTATTTGTCACATTTATCTCCATGACAATACAATTTGAACAAAGACCCTGTTTACACTTGATGTTGATTAATCAGATCACAAGTGTTGAGCGTTTCCCATTTTTACCTAGACTGTGATAGCCCACCCCTTCCTAATCTCTCCCACCATAGTGTTATCTGTCCCACCACAGTCTAATTTGTCCCACAACAGTCTAATCTGTCCCACCACAGTCTAATCTGTCCAACTACAGTCTAATCTGTCCCACCATAGTTTAATCTCTCCCACCTGATCTAATTTGTCCCACAACAGTCTTATCTTTCCCACTACAGTCTAATTTGTCCCACCATAGTATAATCTGTCCCGCCATAGTCTAATCTGTCTCACCATAGTCTCATCTGTCCCACCACAGTCTAATTTGTTCCACCATAGTCTAATCTGTCATGCTAATGCTACAGGTACTGAAAGAATTTATACACTATTGATAATAATAATATATTCTGCATCGTTATGCTTTGGTCTCAGCTTTATTTTCCTGATTTAAACAGACTCTGGTTACTGTCTTCCTCCTGTGACTTAGTGAAGAACTGAGCCAGCTCCATCCGCTCATTAAGAGTCTGTGATGTGGATAAAAGCTCTGGAAACAAGGAACTGAGTTTCACTTTTGTTTTTCTGGACAGTCTCATTTTGGAAACAGAAAAACGGTGCAGTAAACCTGAACAGCCACCTCTGAGGAGGCAGAAATATTTACTCCTCTCTGAGTCCAAACAGGCTGTTCCCCAGGAGCCGCCTCACATTTGGACGCTGTCCTTTGAAAAACGAGGACTCCAATTAAAGCCTCCCTTGTTGAATATATCCTACAAACAACACGTTCTTTTAGGTTTTAATGAGCAGGAATGAAAAGAAAACCATTTGCTGGAAGCTTGCACCTGAATTTTTCACAGTTCAGTAAAAATAGTTTGTGATCGTCGGTCTGCTTGGAGCCGCAGATTAAATGACAACCTCTAATTTTCCAAAGTGAAAATGAAGGAAACAGTGCAGTGGAAGGTAAATGTGAGCTTTTCTACTGTCAGAGTCCAGTCAGGCTGCTGGATCAGAGGAGCTGCTGATGCGTTTCCACCATCTTGGCTCTCACTGAGGCATGACAGCAGAGTTTCATTGACTCATGTTTGACACATCAGACTGGAAACACTCCTTCATGTTCACTTACTTTCTTCTGCACAATATTCACTCTGCCTATTTCAACAAACAGGGCGCTCTGCTGGTGATTAACACACAGCTGTGCAGGGACATTAACAGGGATTTTACATATTTCAGCCCACTGGTTTTACCACCAAGGCCTGAAACCACAACACAATACCTGTAGCTAGCTAAAAATAGGATTTTTAATCATGGGAACAAACCATCTCAGCACTTCACCTCCAGAGGAGATAAGATGTTAGCAAGATGAGACACTTGCAAAAATAATATGGCGTGGCGTAGTCTAATCTGTCCAACCAAAGTCTAATCTGTCCCACCAGCCTGATCTGTCCCACCACAGTCTGATCTGTCCCACCACAGTCTGATCTGTCCCACCATAGTTTAATCTGTCCCACCATAGTCTGATCTGTCCCACCATAGTCTGATCTGTCCCACCACAGTCTGATCTGTCCCACCATAGTCTGATCTGTCCCACCACAGTCTAATCTGTCCCACCAGTCTGATCTGTCCCACCAGTCTGATCTGTCCCACCACAGTCTGATCTGTCCCACCACCGTCTGATCTGTCCCACCACCGTCTGATCTGTCCCACCACAGTGTAATCTGTCCCATCATAGTCTAAACTGTCCAACCAAAGTCTAATCTGTCTACCAGTTTGATCCGTACTGCCATATTCTCATCTGTCCCACCATAGTCTAAGGTAACATTTTTAAATATCTCTTGCCTATATTTCTGCTGCCCACCCAGAGCAGTGGAGGAGAAGGAAGAAGATTTTGGTTGAAAACTGACACAACCTCGACGTCCATGTTTAAATTCATCCAAACCTTCAAACTAACAAAGCAAGCTATCAAACTGTGAAACCTGTGACTGAAAAATCCAATCCTAGAGTGACAAAAACCAACCCTTTAAACTTCACAGACTGCCCCTGATTAAAAATACAACCGTCCTTACCCTCCTCCGTCTCGTGCCACACGATGCCCTCCAGGTTGACGCTGGTCCCGGGCTGGCAGGGTCCCAGGCAGGCCGAGTCGCCCTCCAGGGCTCCTGACGCACCTCCATCCTGGGTGTTGGTGCCCACAGACCGCGTCCTCACCACCAGCTGCTTGGGGTTGGAGGTGGGCAGGGCCGGAGAGGAGAAGGACGGGGCCGAGGGCAGAGAGCAGCCGGGGGCCCCGGGGTGGCCTGGAGCAGGGGGGGCTGGCACCGTGAACATGGGGTCCACCTGGAGGGAGGAGGAGGAGATTCGTTAGGAAACAGCCCAGAAAAGCAAAATATCATTTAACATAATTTAAGTTCAGTTAAAGTTTCAAGTTCCCCCATTCTGACTGTGATTCAGATAAAAAAACACAGATGCAATAAAGAGAATCGAGATTTTAAAAGCAATAATAAGGCAATAACAGTCATGTTAAGGCAATAACAACAAAAATATGCTTTGAAAATCAAAGATAAAGAAATACCAAAGACGATAAGCGTTTAAAATAACAACAGGAGGAAAACAGCATTACAGACCAAGAAATAAGATAAGATAATAGCAAAAATATATGAAAGCAAAGCTAAGATCAGTCATGTTCTATTAAATGATATAAAACTTTGTTTTATATCATTTGTTTCTACTGACTATTACAAAAAAAAAAACTTAGTTGAGAGAGTCAAAAATATAAGTAAAAAGATGATGAATGTCACTGTAATATCACTGACGTGAATCCAGCTGATTATTTAAATTTTGATCCCTCTGAATAATGGAAAGACTTTTCAGAAGAGGAGACATTTCTCCAAATGTCACTCAGTTCATTATTCTCCCTGCAGTCTGCAGCCAAAACTTCCTAATGTTGAGTGGCAGCTAATCATCTCTTAACTACATCCACACTGAGAGTTTTTTTTTATTTTTCACCCCGTCTATTTCCATTTATTTATCATCAGGACTGGAGCAGCCTGAAGGAGGCAGAGCTTCCACCAGCACCGACCTACAGGAGCTGCTCCTCATAATTAGCTGCCACTTGTGCTACACAGAATTTGGCAGAAATCTGCAACAGTAAAATAAAACAAACAGAGCTGGAGATCTTCCAGAGTTACTGGATACAAAGATGCTTTCTGAGGAGGTGAGATGTGTGTGCTGGGAGGGTGAGGATGGACAGCATCATCTTTCATCACCTTTAAACAGCTTTACAAAAAGGTTTGGCAGAAAGAATCTAAACTGCTCCAAAGGATTTCCAGAGTTTATGTTTTATTTTTGTTTTTGGGAACTCTGTGGGAAGCTCAAACGCGATCAATGAGAGAGATCAACAGGAATCATGCAGGAACAACTCACAAACAGATTTATAGATTTAAGTGGCGTATGTTGAATTTCATTTCATTTCTTCATTGACAAGTTGTACATTTAATTTATTTGAAGGTATTTGTTTGAAAATGTTCCTGCATGAGGCCCATTGTCCTGTTATAGTCTGGATCAATCACATTAACACAGTAAAAATATTAAAAAACTACAACAGGGGTGTCCGAACTACAAACAGGCCAACTGTGGCCTGCCATCAGTTTTTAATCGTCCCGTGTCACAATCTAAAATCTGCTGGTTTCTGTCCAACATAATATTAATGCTGAACTGTTCCTGTTTGTCCAGTTAAAGTTTCTGTGTTTCTGTTGGAGCATTTCATTAATTACATGTATATATCTATAATATGTCAGTTATTTTAAGATCTTTTTCTTCAGCAGGATCACAGAGAAAATACTGGCCTCGTTTTGATGAAACTTGGGTTGTAACATGGTCACTAAGAATCTAATAATGTCTCTGAAATGGATCTGAGTCTGTGATGTTGGAGATCCAGGAGGGCAGAGCCTCAGTGGGTCTGACTGAAGAAAGGAATCAGTTCATTATGGGAATACTGGTAGATTCTTCTATTCAGTTTAAATTTAATCAAATTAACTGAATGAACAGGAAAGTTCAGTGTTTTGGTCGACATGAAAAACCTTTTTGGAAAAAATCAAATGAAAATCTACTAATGGAGGGCTTAAATTCTTCAAACAAATTCAATTGTCAAACATAATTAACCTGCATTTGGTTGATTAAACAAATATCAGAGCCTCAGATATTTTCTGTTCATGGCCCCTTATATAAAATAACCCATTTGTATAAAAACAAACTTTTCCCAGTAACACCAGCGAACCAAACATTTCTGTGGTGTTTTCTTGTCTTTCTGTTATCTGTTTAAAGCTCCTGTAGCTCTGACAGGTTTACAGGTGCAGCTGTTTGAACACACCTGAAGATAATTCGGCTGAAGGGATCATATTTCTGTTCTGCTTCGAGTCTCCAAACCAGGAGCCCCGTTTTTCAGCTTCCACAGCGTGATCTTAACCCCTGTCATCACCATGGCGACACATAATGAAATACTAAGTCATCTGTGGCTATAAGAGCCTCTCTCTTATCTCTTCCACTTATTATGGGCCCAATTACAACAGCTCTGGGAAATAATTCTGCTGAGAGAGCAGCAGCAATCAGCAGTGAAGGATTTTTCGCCATTATGACTCAATAAAGATTACAGACTTGACAGATATCTCACTGCACAATATTCTTGAGTGATTTCCCAGTTCGAAAAAAAAAGAGAAGACGCCTGTAAATACTTGAGAAAACAGCCGACGCAGAGCTGCTCGGTGGCAGCGTCGTGCTTCTGTTGTGTTATTATGAAGATCAATCAGTTACTCACAAAGGTCGCGCTCACATCTGACAGCAAAATGTTTTTCTTCTCACTTCTTCAGAGACAAAGACGAACACTCAGGGCTGCTAGGAGCTCTTCTTTAAAATGCCTCGGCTGTTTGTCTTCCGCAGCAGCTTAAACTCAGAGGTTACTGAAGGTTACAGGGCCGATAGCGCAGATATTTATACCAAACCACTGGGATCTGATCAGGCAGGGAAACAGTGGAGCCTCAAAGGTGTATTCTTTATTACGGCCAGCAGAGGGCGACTCCACTGGCTGCAGAAAGGAGTCAGAGCGTTTAAATAAAGCCAACTTTTCACTCAATTTCTGACCTCAGTAAACATTATAAGGAGTTTATGGTCTCAGTTGTTAGTTTCAAGTCTAAATCAATACATTATCATGTTTATTTAGTAAATTATGGTCGATTTAGAGCAAAACAGTGAATAAAAAAGCAGCTGAATATCTGTTACAGAGGGTAAATATCCTTAGTTAGAATAACATTAGCACAACACTCCAGGATGAGCAGATTTACAGTCTTAAATCCTTAACACTTTTCCTTTTTTTTCTTATTTTGACTATTAAAGGGGCAGAACATGTCCTGTGACTGTGCATTTGCCCATTTTTCCAGAACACGTGGAACCTTCAATATCTGGCAGTTATTTATAATTTACTGTAAGTAATAGTCTAATAATGGATTTTGAATTGGTTTTTAAAGCTGCATAGGTTGGCAAAATGTACTGTTTTTTTTGTCATTATTTCCCAAACCTTTATATTAGTTTTGTTGCCTAAAACTCTCTGTTTCCAAGTATTAACAACACTTTTAAAACTACAAACATAATGCAATGTGTCACTCACATATCAGCACTGTTTCCAAACATCACATTTCATAACTAAGATAAAAAAACAACACAACTTTATCCATTTCAGATGATCAGCTCTTCTCCGTTTCTCGTGTTCAGAGATAATTAAAGAGCTGCACTGATGCTGAAAAGCTGTGTGGGCCAACCATTTCTTTCGCCGAAAATCCATCAGACATCAGTAAGGGAATAGATAAAGAATGAACGATGGCATTGGTATCAATAAAATGCAATCTACTCCCCTCACTGCTCAGCAGAGTTCATTTACTTCATGATTTGTTAAATGTGTAATTTCCCTGTGTCCCTATAAAGTTACTCCTACAGTAGTTTTGCGACTTGCAAAACAATCACTTTCCCTCCTCTGGCCCCTGTGTGGCTCAGTAAGAACACAGAGCTCACCAACACTTCGGGTTCGGATTAGGTTTTTATTCTGCGGCGTCCCATGCCGGCAGTCTGCGTTCTCCAGGTATTACGGGGAGCTTTGTTTCAGCCGTGTTCTGCGCCGCATTGATGTTAAAACCCTGATAAACAATGCAAATTTATCATGCAAAATAGCAATAAAACAAAAGACAGATGATCCTCTGCGCTTCCAGAAATCGCCTGTTAACTCCCACACAGCTGCTGACAAAGACCACCCAGGACTTCTTCTGCCAAATCACAAAGCAAATTAACTATAAAAGAAGAATCCCGCTCCCCGGTGATTTCCGCTCTGCCGTTAACGCCTTTTTTCCTCCCTCAGACACCCAGAATAACAAGGCTCCATCGCAACTCACACAGCAGCGATAGTCACACAGCAAAATAACAATAAAAACATGGGGCCCGCTCCCATGTGTGTTAAACGCTTCAAACAAATCATCTTTTCTCAC
>JAOWBC010001486.1:26767240-26780688 GCA_028566105.1 Hypoplectrus providencianus
TCAAACTTATCAGTTTGATACGTTTTTTCCTGTCCAGGCTCGGAGGTGATGGACAGCAGGACTCTGAAACCAGTTTCTCTCAACACTCTGCTGGTCGTCTACCTCCTGCTGTGAGTCCTCTCCTCTCATTTATCCATTTATCCTCAATTATTTAGACAGAAAATCATCTCAGGAATCTTCCTTTCTCCTGCAAACTATTGATTTGTTTGCATAATACTAAGTTCTATTTCACTCTTTACTTATGCAAATTATTAATTCAGGGATTTATCCTTTAATCATTCATCTGTCCAATCATTCATCCACCTGTACTTTCATTAATTCCTGAAATCATTATCAATCAGGATAAACTTTTTATTAATCTCATAATGCGTTCACTCAAACACTTTTTATTTCTTTTTTTGGAAACTTATTAAGACATCTATTTATTGTTACATCTTTTTTTATTATTATTATATTGAACTCATTAGGTTTGTGTTTTTAGTGTATTATCCCTCACACTTATCTGGGGTGTGTGTGTGTGTGTCCTCAGAGTGTGTGTCCTGGTCCTGTCCTCCTGTTACCTGGCTCTGAAGATCGTCTCGTTGGAGCAGAGACTGACGACGCTCGGCTCCGTCAGCGAGTTCAGCCACCACGAGTGAGTTCACGACCAGTCAGAGACCCAAAGGTCCTGGAAAACATGGAAACACGGGTTCAAAAACCTGAAAATGACAAATTGATATGGAAGACCAGTAGAATATAAATGTAATAACAATAATACTCATACATATTATTTATAGAGCGCTTTTCTGGCCACTCAAAGACAATTTAAAGTAAAGTAACACATTTTTTAAACAGACACACACTTGGCCTTTTGCAAATTATTCAAACCTTTTACTTGCACCTTAACATTATTTCTTTTTATTTTCATATAGTCACAGCTTTAAATGAGTAACAGAGAAACTGAAGCATCACAGCAGCATTTCCACTGAGAAATGTTGTTTCTTGAAATATTAACTAAATTATGCTATTTTTAAAGCATCATGTATCAATACCATAAAATATTGCAATAAAATGCTTTTTCCCACGGCTGTTTTATAAATGGTTATATCTATACATGCTTAGTTTCAACTACACTCAACTTTATCAAATAATTTCCCTCCAAAAAGACAAAAATCTTCCTAATCAGTTCTCCATCCTGAATCAGACCTGATGACTAAAAAGTGACAGATTTTAAGATGTTATGCTTTATTTCATTCATAATTAAGAATTTCTTTCCTTGTTTTTGCTTCAGAAACGACTACCTGCAGGCGGGTGACGTGAACACAGAGCTTTTCTCTGAACTACTGACCATCAACCTGATGAAGCTGGAGAAGGTCAGTCCGTCTGTTCATCTGCGTTTAATTTAAGGAGCAAAAACTTTAATATTTTCCCATTAACATCCCTAAATATCTTTTTAGTTTAGTTTCAAACATGAACCCTTGTCTGCGAGAAGGGATCTGTGCGTATGTTTTGCGTTCAAAAGCTTTAAAATCAATTAAAATGGTAAATATATTGGAACATTAAGCCGTCTAAACCAAATACACAGTGTTTGTGTTTCTCCATAGTTCTATCAAGAAGAAGAGAAATTTAAGATGTTTGGTGTCCAAACTATTCAACTGCTGCACAATGTTTTAAACTGAGCAACCAAAGATTTCCACAAAAATACTTTTATTCATGTATTGATTCTTAAAGTTAAAGCTCGACAGCCTCAGCCACAGGGAATAAGACGGTGGTGAACTAAATTATTTTTTCCCTTCATCACAGTGTGCCAGGAACAGAGACAGGACGGAGTGTAACCAGACGCTGGCTGCCGTTAATCAAACATTTATAGTCAGTGATCTGTTGGCAGAGAAGCTCCAGCGTCTGAAAGAAGAGCTCGTTCTCACCCGTCAGCCTGCGCAAAGTGTGTCTGAGCAGCATTAACATTTCAGGCCGACACTCGCCTCCTTACAGGCAAACAGCAGCCAGAATGATGAAAATAAAGCAAGGTTTCATCTGCAAAAAAACATCAAAACTCAAAGCTGGAGGAGATTAGAACCGACTTCTATCACTGAATCTAGTGGTTAATGTTTTTACCATTTAAAGTAGTTTTAACTATGTGTATGAATCCACGTTTATGATTTCAAACATAACAAACACAGCAAATTTCCGCCTCGTAGGGTGAAACCTTTGACTGCTGCTTCATGTTGTAGCTGCAGAGCTTCACAGCCTGATTCACTGCAAATATTAGAATTTAAGTGGAAGGAGGAATCAAATACAATCAAACGCACGGCAGGGCAGCAGGTGGAGAGAAGGATGTTGACTGAGGGTGAAGGTCAGAGACAGGTTGGCTACAGGAACACAGTCCCAACGAAGACATCTAAGGAGGGCCAACAGGTGAGCGGGTCAGAGCCAGGCAACAGGTGAAAGATCAAGAACAGATTCAGGCTCAGATTCAAGGTTTCATGTAAAACTGAAGGCCAGTGACACATGGACTAAGGATGCATGAGTACTGTTTTTTTTTTCAGCGATGCCGATAACCAAAAACATTTTCTAATAGTCTAATATAAATATAAATGACACAGTTATATTTAATATAACCAAACTCAGTGCAAAATGAATCCATATCAGGCTGCATCAGAAAATACAAAAATATTGATCAAACCAATATAAAGTTTGTACAAAACCAATCAGTGCAAAAATAAAGTGCAGTACTGTCTATGAATGTATTAATAAAGTGCAGCAGCCAATAAAAAATGAAGGTGTATCAAAACCTGCATGTTACTGTGAACAGAAGAACATCATTCATCATTCTAACCCAAATTAACAAACGTTCCAGCCTGATGTGGCTGCAGGTTCTCATGAACAACCTTTTTTTAACAGTCTGGGTTGATTATAGTCTATGTATATGGGACTGATATCATGGTGCATCGTTAAAATGGACCAATAGGAGTGTAAATTTATCAGTTTGAAATAACACCTGTCTTGTCTTGCAGGTGCAGAAGAACCTGCAGAGACTGCTGGACGAAGCTGCCTGAATGTTGTAAATAGACTGTAAATATGTATTTTATTGTGGTAAAATTGATGATACTGGATGTTTTAATGGATGAACACAAAGGGCTTGAACATGACAATACGCACAAACACCTGACAAACTGTTAGAGTTCATCAGCACACTGACTGCTTTTTAAAGCACTGCAGCTGCAGGTCAGCAAAAACAAAAAACTGCCAGCTGCATTACAGGCCAACCTGTGACTAAAGCTCCATACCTGAAATGTAAGTAGCACTACTGTGCAGCAATGAAGATCATTAGTTGTGTGAGATATTTAACAGGAATATAATCCTGTGGTTGGTTTGTACTTTTTGCTGTTGAAAGCTCATTGGATATTCCTTGACATAAAGCTGTGAGCATGTGAAGACATCCTAAAGCTGATTTATTTACTTTGCTGTTGAGATTAACACAACAACAGACTGTTACAGACATAAATGACTGTGATTCTGTGAATATACGGATATAACCATGTGATCCTATTTGGCTCTGATAGAGAATAAAGTTTTATTTTTGCTGTAATGTGTCTTTCTCATTTCCCATACCTATATTTTATTATATTCATGACATAAATTTAGCGAACTCTCATAATATAAATGCACAACAACATGCATAAAAATATTGCATCACTGACAAAAAAGTAAAATAATTGACAATTAAATAAACATTAAATGTTTTTTATATATATATACATATAAACTATCAAATAAATTATATTATAGAAATATACAGAAATTATTTTGGTAAAAAAAAAAAAAAGAAAGAAAAACAAAGTCACTGAAAACTGCTACAAAACGTTTAACATTTAGTTTCTATAACGCCTGACTGTGACGTCATGATTGACAGCTGTAATTGACTCGCGATTAGTCGGGAGGGTGTTTGGGCGGGAACTCGAGACCGCGAGGCCAACCTTTGTCACTACTGCGCAGACTCTCAACTGCTCCATATTATGTCACCAGCGCAAAAATGGCAGCGGCAGTATCTGGACTTTTTAAATTATATATTTTTATAGTACAGAGTACATATGATAGAAAGCTATTCTGCGCTGAGATGCCACAACAATCAGGGAAAAGTGAATATTCTCAGCATTTTATCGGTCCTAATGATCCTGAAAGACGGAAAAATGGATTACTGCAATTAAACGAGAAGGAAATATAGGAAAACTGAGAGACTTAATCTCACAAGCAACTGATTCGGATTGTGTAGTGACAGCTTCATAACAGGTACAGAACATAACGCTCGCTAATGTTTATATTTATTTGACATAATTTTGTAACGGTCCTAACAACACAGCCCATTCCTGTCTACCACCAACAGCTTCAACTGGCATCGTTAAGTTAACGTCTGTGTTTGGGGATGATACAAAGTAATACAAATCCCAGGGTAATCTCATAATAAGTGCTTTCTATCATAGAGACACAACTTCATATCATATATGAGACAGTGTCGACATTAATTCAGACAGTAATTGTGTGGATAACTCGACGATACAGTCTAGCTAGCTAGTGTAACAAAACCAGTTAGCAAACCGGTAACATCAACTTTACACTGACTGTTGCTAACAATCAAAGAAGCAATACCTACCTTTCTATCGACGACAAGCAGATTTAATTGGAAGACTTCAAAGCAGAAGATTATCCACAAATCCGTATTTCGTCCATTTATACCTTCTAGGCGTTTGTTAACTGTCTAGGACTCTCCAGAGTCGGATGAAGGGAGACTGCTGACGTCTTTGAAGGTAACTTTGCACTGCTGGTGTTATGGAATAATTGGTTACCCTGTAAAATGGCGGCTTCCCGCCAAATGCGTCCGCGGTCAAACATTTTAACTTCTACATTTAAAATTATGGAATAGCTTAAACACGTCAAAGGTGAGTGCCCAAACAGAGTCCTAAAAAGAAATCGCGACCTTTTAAATAAAAAAAATAAATAAACAAAGCCAGTTACCTAACGTAAAATACAGGGACATTCGGCTGAAAGACAGAATTGACTTGGTCACTTGTTTGTCCATAACACCGGATGTGCCTGGCGAGGAGAAAGAGGATAGCCGCGCATAGCTGCCCCGTTGTTTTGTGTTTATTATTACCACGAATCAGAATGACTCTGGGATCTGTTTGAGTATGTGGGTGTCACACAAATGAGTTATTTCGTCCTTTGAAAGCTATTTATTATTTGCATTTATATATTTATGCATTTCTACATTTATTCATTTTTTTTTTTACACATTTATTTATTTATTTAACTCGTACTTGTGTAATTTTTCCCTCTCATACTAAATACTTCTTCCACAACTGCTTGAAAGTCCAAGTTAGTAACCAGCCGTTACACAGTCATGTGACCATTAGCCAATCAGATTACAGGGCGCGTTGTATCGCGAGTATAAAAACTTCCGGTTAGCCTGGCGCCGGTCATGGCTTCTTACACAGCGGCACTTGAAGCGCACCAGTAAGAGTTAAACCGACCTTTATTTCTTTGTCTCCACTTGTTTAGTCACAGCATCAGTAAAACATGGTGAGTTTGGGTTAAATGCAGGCTGTCTTTTTGAGTCAGACATTCTCTCAACCGTATCATCATTTATTTATCAGTCGAAGCTAATGTTTAGCTAACTGCCGAAGTTTAAGCTGTGCTAGCTAACAATGTTTACAGTTGTATAGCAATGATACTTTTTAACTGCGGTTTCTAGAAGGTGTAGTTAAGTTTCTTGGTGTTATCTCTCAAATGGGAGTGAGAAAGTATATGCCTGTGAATCCTGTGTGTATTCCTGTTTTCACGCTTTTGATGCAACTGTCATTTTTTTATATGACGCTTATAATGTCCATTTATTAAAAGCTTTGTGTGAATGTATAACAGTGGTGGTTGGTAAACTAAAGCAATGTCTTTGCAGTTATTTTTACATAACATTTAAATGACATTTACATTCTCAAATGAGATTATGTACCTGCTTGGAGCATGTGTCAGGTGACTTGGTCATGCTGTTTAACAAAGTCCTTTTATTTATTCCTCGGTTATTTGAAAGCATTTGATTTAATAAGTCAATGGTTAAAATGTAAATATGTCTAATATTTATGCATTGATGTTCCTTCCAGCGTGAGTGTATCTCTATCCACGTTGGTCAGGCTGGCGTCCAGATTGGTAATGCCTGCTGGGAGCTGTACTGCCTGGAACATGGGATCCAGCCGGATGGACAGATGCCCAGTGACAAGACCATCGGAGGAGGAGACGATTCCTTCAACACGTTCTTCAGTGAGACTGGAGCTGGAAAGCACGTCCCCAGAGCTGTCTTTGTCGACCTGGAGCCCAGTGTCATTGGTGGGAGATCTCTTAATGCAGGGGTGTCCAAACCATTCCTCAAGGGCCGCTGTGGCTGCAGGCTTTCGTTCCTACCAACAGCTGATTGGTCAAGAGCTGATGAGCTGCTGCAGGAAGGTGCAAAAATCAAGAACACACGTGACTAGACCAATCAGCTGTTTGAACCCTGAGATCTGTTGATTTAATGATTTGTGCCTGGTGTGCTCCTGCTTGGTAGGAACGAAAGCCTGCGGCCCTTAGTGGAATAGTTTGGACACCCCTGTCTTAATGCAAGTAAAGTCTTGACTGTAATATACAATGGATTAAATGTTTTTTTTCCTACTGTCTTTAGATGAGGTGCGCACTGGGATCTACCGCCAGCTGTTCCACCCTGAGCAGCTGATCACTGGAAAGGAGGATGCTGCCAACAACTACGCCCGTGGACACTACACCATCGGCAAAGAGCTCATTGACATGGTGCTGGACAGGATCCGTAAACTGGTAGGTAACTGACATCAGGAGGGATTCATTCCTAAATCTCTTCATTATCAATTTCTGGGTATAACGACATCATGTGTGATGGCTCTCCCCCTCTCTATCCCCAGTCCGACCAGTGCACCGGCCTTCAGGGCTTCCTGGTCTTCCACAGCTTCGGAGGTGGCACCGGCTCTGGTTTCACCTCCCTGCTGATGGAGCGTCTGTCTGTCGATTACGGCAAGAAGTCCAAGCTGGAGTTCTCCGTCTACCCAGCTCCCCAGGTGTCCACTGCTGTGGTGGAGCCCTACAACTCCATCCTGACCACCCACACCACCCTGGAGCACTCTGACTGTGCCTTCATGGTCGATAACGAGGCCATCTACGATATCTGCCGTAGGAACCTCGATATTGAGCGTCCTTCATACACCAACCTGAACAGGCTGATCAGTCAGATTGTGTCCTCCATCACTGCCTCCCTCCGTTTCGATGGTGCCCTCAATGTTGATCTGACAGAGTTCCAGACCAACTTGGTGCCATATCCCCGTATCCACTTCCCTCTGGCCACCTATGCCCCTGTTATCTCTGCTGAGAAGGCTTACCATGAGCAGCTCTCGGTGTCAGAAATCACCAACGCCTGCTTTGAGCCAGCCAACCAGATGGTAAAGTGTGACCCTCGCCACGGCAAATACATGGCTTGCTGCCTTTTGTATCGTGGTGATGTGGTGCCCAAAGATGTCAATGCTGCCATCGCCACCATCAAGACCAAGCGCACCATCCAGTTTGTGGACTGGTGCCCCACTGGCTTCAAGGTGGGCATCAACTACCAGCCTCCCACTGCAGTTCCTGGTGGAGACCTGGCCAAGGTCCAGAGGGCTGTGTGCATGCTGAGCAACACCACTGCTATTGCAGAGGCCTGGGCTCGGCTCGACCACAAGTTTGACCTGATGTACGCCAAGCGTGCCTTTGTTCACTGGTATGTTGGTGAGGGTATGGAGGAGGGAGAGTTCTCTGAGGCCAGAGAGGACATGGCCGCTCTGGAGAAGGATTATGAGGAGGTTGGACTTGACTCTGCTGAAGGTGAGGAAGATGAGGAGGGAGACGAGTATTAAAGAGACAAGGGCACGACAGGCACTTTGGTTCAAATTGAAAGCATTAAATAATACTCTCAAATGGCACTTTAGCTGTCCAGAATAGGTGATCCATAAATGTCTGTCTGGCTTGGTTCTAAATAAATGTCTTGCAAAACAACTGTTTTGTGTTTTTTTTGTTTTTTTTTTGGTTGACTGCCTTCAAATACAAGGTAACATTGACATTTAGTTTTTGGTCTTTTTTTTTTTTCTTTTTTATAGTTCCTATGGGTTGACCAAATTCAGGCAAAAACGTTCTCCACTCTTCCTCAAACACTTATTAATCCTCCTAAATGTTGTAAACACGACCACTTTTCTCCACATGGGGCCACCAAAGCCAACATTGAGTGAATATATTCCAGATCAAACAGTTGACAAATTAAAACACTGACTCAAATAACAAAATACCCTTTTTGTTTTAAACAGTTTCCATCATTTAAACCATTATACGGCCCTGTAGAGGTTTTAGAAATGAAAAAACAACCACAGAATTACTAAAACTTAAAGCAAAATAACCACATGCTGTGACAGATAACTAAACGTTGACTCTGAGCGTGTCTGGCTGGTTCCTGTGCAGACTGAGCTGCTCTCTTACAGTAACTGTCCAGGAGCTCGTTGTCTCACTGATTCACTCCCACAGTGTCTCTGGGTGTAATCCTACCTCTACCCACGATGCACTGGGAGGTTTCTACGGCGACCCTGACAGTCAACAAACATGGCTGATGCTGCAGGGAGTGTTCGCCAACATGAGTGAGTCACGTTTCTGTGTTTTATGCTGAGTTATTCAACAGTAAAGGAAAAAGCAAATTTTACTTATTTAAGAAACGGACAGTTTAAATTTGACTTGCATCTGAATACAATGAATATAATAAATACAATGAGTTTCCCCTTGGGGATTAACAGATTTTTTCTTTTTTGATTTGAGGTGTTTTGTGACAAATATTCACTGCAAATCTGCTTACACAGAGCAGAGGGGAGAGGACAGGAGAAGCTGCAATAATCTGTGTCAAACTTGTTTTAACAGTATTCATAACTGTAACTGGAAGTTTTATCTATACATTTTCTTTTATTCCAATTAAAAAGCGAGAATTTCAACTTGCGTTTTCATTTTCTCCTGTTCCCTCGGAGGCGATCCGGCTGCCACGTCCCGGCGTTCTCCGCCCGACATCCCATGATTCCCAGACTGTACGTGATGCCCTGGAGGCAGGACATGAAGAACCAGAAGCTGCTGATGAAGGTGAAGAAATAGATGCGAAACGATCACAAATACCTGTAAAAGCACAATGACTTAAAATAGATGTTAAACAATAACAAAAAATTATAAAATGTGTGTGTGTGTGTGTGTGTGTCAGAACGCAGCTCTGGCAGAGATCCCTGTGCTTCCTCTTGAGGAGTCTCTGTGCTTCTGTGGACGGGAGCGTCTCTGCCACAGCCAGGACTCCTCCCGCCGCTCCATCACCTCCTCCTCCTCCTCCTCCTCTGCTCCTCTCGGTCAGACAGGCCTGACCGCTCATCTCTCCTCCCACCTCTCCAGGTAACACACCTCAAAGTCCGATGCTGCGCTCAGCAGGAGATGATGATTTTCTGTGTTTTCTGCAGGTATAACAGCTCTGTGGTGACCACCAGGCGGCTCTACCAAACCTGAACACAAACACCAATAAACCTGTTGGCTTCAGGCTCTGAAAAGCTGCATGTTGTTCTTCATCTCAGATGGGTTTTTATTGCTCTTTTTGCAGCTAAATTACTGGAAGGAAATAAATGTGTTGGCACAATAAGAATTAGCCCCATCTTATGTGAAAAAAAGATTAAAATGGCCAAAAGAATGAAATCAAAAACTGTAGGTAACACGTTTAAGATCTGCATTTAAAAATCTGCAAAAGACAGGTAAAGGAATGAAAATCTGTTAGAAACTCAACATTTTTAAAATACAGTGATCATGGATAAAAATATTTCATAAGTCAGAATGTGTTTACTTATAAAATATTTGGGCAATTAACCGATTTATGACATAAAAGATAAAATATGCCCATATATGCTCACTGACATTAGATAAATTTGCATAAATATAGATAATAAATATACAGAAGTCTTGGCAGTTAATCTAAACTGACACAAGACGCAAATAGGAAGAAGAGAAAAAAAACGGAAGATTTATAGCAGATCTGATTGGCAGATTTGTTGATTTTTTTTTTAAGTAAAAATCATTTCTTCTTGCTCTAAATGAGATATTTGGAGCTAAAGTCATTTGTGTCTTTGTAAACTACTAATTTACTGTCTTACATCTGACACTCATAAGTTTTGCACCTAATTAACCTCCTCAGTTTTCTCCCTCTGAGCAGAGACGCTCAGTCTGTGGCTGCAGTTCTCCTGCTGGCCACCAGGTGTCAGTGTTCCTGCATGTTAGTGACGGAGCTCCATCAGCTCAGGAAACTTCCTGTGTGCAAAATATTTTCTTTTAGTTTAAATTGTTTTAAAAATGAAAAAAAAAAAAAAAGGATCGTTTTTAAATGTATATAGTGGATAGTAAATTATTAACTTCGTTCTACTACTTTATCTTTTTCAGAAACTTGTTATGTTGTCACGTAAAGGTTATAATGCTCACTAGTTTTTATTTTTGAGTTATGTGAACTACACAAGTATGATTTTTGTGTGTTTTAAAATGTATATAATCTTATAACGAAACAGAGTAAATATATGATAATTATATTTATTATATTAATTGTATTTAATATGAATTTAAAACGTTAAACAAATTTGAAATAAATACAACAAAAATAAATGTTCTTTATTTCCAAAATCACTTAATCATTTATTTTGTTGTATTACATTATATATATTTCTTAAAGCTCAACTTTTAAATGCTTATTTTAATGAATTCATTCTTGCATTTTTCACAGGAATCTAAAACATTAAAATAAAAAAAAGGTGGCAGATTAATCTCTCCATATTTAACTTTATAATGATTAAATGAGCAGAAGTGAAAATTCTTTTAAGTTGAAAGAAGCCAAACTGGTTAAACTGGTTCCTGTTCGGATTTATTGTTCAGTGTTCTGGCTTCAGCATCAAGAAATCTGACAGAGAAAGCTGCTGTTGTTCCCAATGCAAACGATGCTGCTGGACACACACACACACACACACACACCGCCTCCCTCTGTGTGTGAATGTCTCAGTGTGTCGCCAGCAGTGATGACAAATGTCTTTGTTTTATCACACACACACACACCTTAAAGGTCACATGATACACACATTAAATATTAGTTTTATTATGTGTGTTTTATAACTTCCTGCTGCTGGTTTTTATTCTCCATAGATACTCCAGCTGTCAGTCAGTCTGGGCATGCGCAGTTGGTTCCCTGTCTGAAACATGAATGTTCAGTGTTTTTAAACTTTAGTTGAACTCTTTGTCTCCATCTCATCTGCCAGCTTTTCCTCTTTTGGTCCCGCTTCGGACGCGTCAGGGCGCGCGGTGCGTAATGGACACGGAGCCGTAGCTTCTCCTCCTCCTCCTCCTCCTCCTCCTCCACCTCCTCTGCTCCCACCGCGTCCCCGACACGCTGGGATGTCTCGAGAGCGCAGAGAGGAGGAGAGAGGATGACAATAAAGCGTTTGAGTCGCGCTGTGAGGGGACGGCGCGCGGGACACACGGAGACGGACCCGCTGTCCTCACGCGCATTACGCACGGGTCCCAGCAGCGCGTGCAGCTCGCCGCGGAGTTCATGATCACCGGAGGGAAGTTCAATGTGTGAGCCGGTTGTATGAGCTCTCCCTCGGCCTGTCAGTGTGTGTGTGTGCTCCCGGTGGTCTGGAGCAGGTGTGTGTGTCCCGGTAACCGTTCCTCTCTCTGCGCGCTCTTCGGCATCCGGACATGTCGGGACAGAAACCGGCCCTGCGCAGCGGAGACTCCCCGCAGAGCCGCTTCCAGGTGGACGTGGTGACAGAGGCGGCCCCGGCGGCCCCTGCGGCCCCGGCCCCGGCAGCCCCGGCCCCCGCTGACGGGTCCAAGCCGCCCGAGGAGTCCAAAGGCCGGTTCCGGGTGGTGGGCTTCCTGGACGCGGGCGCCCTGGGCAGCGCCATGGACATCGGGCTCCCGCCGGATGTGTCCCACGAGCCGGACGCGGTGAGCCTGCACTCCACCGGCACCGGACACACGCACATCTCCGACTCTCACTCCAACACCTACTACATGCGCACCTTCGGTCACAACACCATCGACGCGGTGCCCAACATCGACTTCTACCGGCAGACGGCGGCGCCTTTCGGGGAGAAGCTGACCAGGCCGTCTCTGTCGGAGCTGCACGACGAGCTGGACAAAGTAAAGCACAATCCAATGTTTTTAATAATAAATTTAACAGCTTATTTCATTCAAAGGTTTGTGTAAAGTGTTGCTCAGGTTCAGTGGAAGATTTCTGTTAAAGCAAAGTAAAAACACTTTAAAATAATTTTTAAAAAAAAGCCCTGCAGTTTATCAGGTGGAGAGTGAACATTTTCCCAATTAATGCACATTAATGCATCAAAATTTATATATGTATGTATAGCAATAAATCAGAAATAATGCAAAAAAAATGTAACATATATTTTTAAAAGTATATATATTTTTTTAAAGATGTTAAAGATCTTTCAGTGTTTTTTTTGTTTTGTTTTTTTTACTAAATAAGTGCAATAATTTACATAAAGCTTTTATTTTTCAATTGCAATAAAGCACAAATATATATGTTGTGATTAATATTTATATTAAAAAAATGTTTACCGAAAATCAAAATTACTACAGTTAAATAGATTAAGATTTCTAAGTTTTTATGTTTGTTTATTTTTTTTTTTTTTTAGAATTATTAATTTAAAGTGAATTTTCTGAGGCACCTGACGGAAGTCACTTTATCTGAGTGAACGGAAAATATTCACTTCAGTCCCACCAGAGACACGAGTGGGCAGAGTGACATCACACACACACACACACACACACACACACACACACACACACACACAGTCACACATTGTGCCCAGTTAAAGTATTCTGACGTCATCCAGCTGCCTCTTTAAAATCAGGTGAAACTTTTAACAGAATCGATATTTTCCTCTTTTCTTGGTGCCTAAAACAAACCGACAGGAGCCGAAACATTTATTACACCAAACAACAAGTTCATTCTTTATGTTTGGATTTATTTTATGAAGCTTAAAAGGACTTTATGTGTAAAACTGGATCAGTTTATTCACTTTAAAACTATTAAAAGGCATTTCAACTTTTTTATTTTAAATTTAGTAAGCTGAATTCTGTGTCATAGCTTATAAAAGTCCACATAAATCAATGCTTGTTATCACCTGTTAGGAATGACAGTCATTAATTTAATTATTCTACTATTATTATTGATCTTATTAATATTATTCTTATCATTAATAAATTATGGCCTGTTGGTAATGACAGAAATTATTATAATTATTGTGTTATTATTATTATTATTATTATTATTATTATTATTATTATTATTATTATTATTATTATTATTATTATTATTA
>JAOWBC010001486.1:26850570-26863807 GCA_028566105.1 Hypoplectrus providencianus
GAGACCATCCAGAACACATTCAGCTCTCCAGTCAATGAGTTCACCATGATTCTGTTCACTGTGGAGTCAGATCCTACAGCTCCTGCTGTTCATAACTTCCTGAAGAAAAGCAAAGACATCCAGGAGCTCCGTCAGAGATGTGGAGGTAGACAGTTTGTCCTCAACATCAAGGACCAGCAGCAGATCCCAGAGCTGTTGGATGCTGTAGAGAATATGAGTCCATCTAAGGGAATCTGCTTCACAACAGACACATTTACATTTGCTGAAAAAGAGAAAAAACAACCTTCATTAGAGGCTGAACTTTTGGACCAGAAAACAAGCAGCTGTAAGTATTGAAAATTGAATTGATGTGCAACTGTCATGAACCATGTTCTTCAGTAGGCTACTGAGCTTGTACGCGACACTAAATGTTTAAGGTCACTCCTGTTCTTGTTACAGGTGCTGAAGAGAAGCAGAGCCCAGACTGTCTCAGGATTGTGCTGATCGGGAAGACCGGTTGTGGGAAGAGTTCCTCAGGAAACACCATTCTCGGAAGAAAGGAGTTCAAAGCTGAATCCAGCCAAATATCAGTGACTAAAGAGTGTCAGAAAGCTCAGAGTGAAGTGGACGGACGTCCTGTTGTTGTGGTGGACACTCCTGGTCTGTTTGACACAACTTTGTCCCATGAAGAAGTGAATGAAGAGTTGGTGAGATGCATCAGTCTTCTGGCTCCAGGACCACATGTCTTCCTGTTGGTGTTACAGATTGGCAGACTCACTCCAGAAGAGAAGGAGGCATTGGAGCTGATCAGGGAAGTTTTTGGGAAGAAAGCTGAGAAGTTCACCATGATTCTTTTCACCAGAGGAGATTCACTCAAACAGGATGAGATTTCTATTGAGGAATATATACAAGAAAAATGTGATGAATCCTTTAAGAAACTGATTTCTGACTGTGGAGGAAGATACCATGTGTTCAACAACTACGACAAAGAAAACCATGTGCAAGTTAGTGAGCTGATAAGCAAGATTGAAACCATGGTTAGAGAGAATGGACATGGTTGCTACAGCAATGAGATGCTGCAAGAGGCTGAGGCAGCGATACAGAAAGAAATGGAGAAGATCCTGAAGGAGAAGGAAGAAGAGATTAAGAAAGAGCGAAATACACTTGAAAGAAAACGCAAGGAAGAAATGAGAGAATTGGAAAAAAGAATGGAAGAACAGAGAGCAAAAACTGAACAGGAGAGAGAACCCAGAGTGAGACAGCTGGAAGAAATGAAGGAAACAGTAATCGAGGAGCGTGAGAGGGTAACAACAGAAAAACAAAAGAGGAAAGAAGAAGACAGGCAGAAAAGAGACCAGGAAGAAACTGAACAACAAGAGTGGGAAGAAAAGCTTAAAGTCTTGGAGGAACAAATAAAAGTAAATTCTGCCTCAGATGAAGAAAAGAGAAATGAGCTACAGCAGAGGAGAGATGAGTTAAAGGAGAAACAAGAAAGCCGTGATAGGGAACAAAAAGAGTACTGGGGAAAACGTCACATGGAAAAAGAAGCAAGACGAAAACAGAACAAAACAAGACTCAAAAAGCTCCAAATGGAGTATGAACAAGAGAGAGAAAAACATGAAAACCAAATAAAAAGTGAAGATCAAAAGACAAGAGAGCAGGAGGAGGAAGGAAGGAAAGAGATAGAGGAAAGATATAAGACGATGGTGGATGACATGAATAAGAAATATGAGGAGGAGGCCAGAAAGCAAGCAGAGGAATTCAACGAATTTAGAGAGAAATACATCAGGAACTTTGCAGGTCTGAAGGAGGAGCACATGGAAGAAAAGGAGGTGCTGAAGCAAGAGTACAAACTGTTAAATGAGTTGTTAAGTCACAAAGAAGCAGTGTTCAAAGACAAACTCAGAGAAAAAGAGCAAAAACTCCAAGAAATGGAGACAACAGTATCTAGTTTAAGTGAGAAAGGCCATCACAAATGCAGCATACTGTGACGTTCCACACTTCTAAATCTGCGGATTGACATATTCATGAAAAAGTAAATAAGCAATGCCCTTTAAACACGGATATGTAACGATGTGTCAGCTGATGTGAGCTGTGCAGAATGGATGTTAATTTAAGACAGATGTGCTGCACCGAGTTTCAGTGAATGTGAGAAACAGGGACAGATGTACTGCTAAATTTGGTTTTCCATGTTACCTTTCCTTCTGAAAGTATCATCATGATATACTGAATACACAACTTGACACACGACGGTGACTCTTTGTGTTTGTGCCGTGAGGAGCAGCAGGTACAACCATCAGGGTTAGTGTTAAAGAAATGCATGAGACTTTACTAATTATTTCCCCAGTCCACAGTCATGAGATCATGCTGATTAAAACTGACACTTCCTGCTCATCGTTCACTGTAATGAATTCTGAACTGAAATGAGTAACCAGTCTCAAGTCAATAAATGTACTCCTTTAAAAAAAAAAAAAAAAAAAAAAGCGCCTCATGCTGTAATTACTGTTGATAATTATTCTTTATTATTTCCAAAGACTGCCTTGAATCCCCAGCTCTATTCGCTGTTTCAAATTCCTTGCTTGTGTTATGTTCAGGGACCAATGGGAATCATTTTTAACATTTGATTTAGTGCTGTTTTAAGGGGGAGGATGTGATTTGATGCAGATTTTGTTGTGGGAAACACATAACAATTCATTAACAATGAATTCCATGGTGAAATTTAAACTATAAACCCACTAATGTAGGTTTCGGTAAAACATTATAAAAGACAATTTAAAAAGTAAATACAGGAAATGAAACTACTGGAGTTACGCAAAAAATGGGATTCAGGAACCAGGAGCCACTGAAGTGAACCTCAGTCTTTTTGATTTAACAGTTTCTATTCCGTTGAAGTCTTTCAGAATTTCAGCAGTGACATTTTGGCAACAGAAGACATGATCACCACGGCTCAGATGAATGAGGTACATTTAAATAACAGCTGAGCTGTGGGATGTGCTGTTAGGTAAGACAACACCACAACAAAAAACAGGAGAGACTGAGGGAGAGCTCTGTGTCCTTTCATGGTTTTGTCCAGCAGGTGGAGCTTTAACATTATCAACAGAAATGAGAAGCTTGTCCACTTTGTGTGTAATCCAGTAATGATTCACTGATCTGTCATCACATTCCCTCTTAACTGTTCATCTACGGTTCAGTTAATTTTCATGAACATGATTAGAGTTGAAAATGGTTTAAATTTAACTTAACACTGAATATTAAGACTTTAAAATTTAAATAATTAAGACTTTAAAATTAAAATAATTAAGACTTTAAAATTAAAATGACTTAAATCAGAGTTAATAAGTGTTTCAACTGAAAATGTAGGCCTATTTTTTGTTTTTAAGTCTTGGCTGTACAGACTATTTAACCCTCAGCAAGTCAGCCTCGAAAAACTCTGCTTTTTTTTTTTTTTTTTTTTTTTTTTTTTTTTTAAATGATTTCAGTAAAGAGGAGGAAGTTGGATACAAAACTTCCAGTTGATATTTAGAATGTTCAAACAATTAACAACTATCACAATATACCCAGTATTTGTGGCTTTAAAAACAGTTTTGGCTGCTGCCTATTTTTAAGTCCAGCCCCCTTGACTTTTTACTTTCACTTCCACTGCTGACTGCGTCTCAGCAAGAACTGCAGAAGGTGAGTACACTCGCAAAAAACTAGACAAGGAAATATAAAACAAGTATTTAAAGTTTACAGTCAAATTGTTGATGGGTCAATAGAGCTGATAACCTAACAGTAATGATATGGATCCAGGTGGGAATGCTGAAGGTTTAGGGTAAAAACACTGTTCTGTCATGACATGTGATGTAGGAAGTGTGCCAAGTTTTCTGGCTGGACTTTTTTAAAGTTGAAGTGACAACACCCATCAAACTGTAACCGGAAAAATAATTGTTTTAGGCTTTTGTCAGAACTAAGAGGTCCTGATATGTTTTCTGTTTGTGTTTAATTTATAAAATGTCTATTAATGTGGAGTTTATTTTTGTTATGTGAGTTGAAATACCTGTGTGCCTAGAAATTGAACCATCTCATCTGCGTGCCGTATGACCTCTGGGATAGGGTAGCATTCTTATATAGAGCTCATATTTCTGTTTGTTCCACATATTTCTCTCTTTTTATAACATTTGCTGCCACTGTCACAGTTCAAATTAACTTATGTCATTTAAATCAGTTGAAATATGAACTATGCAAATGAACTACAGGTAAAAAAAACAATTACTTGGTAATTGTAGTTCTGATTAACAACATTGCTGGAAGATAAGGAGGGTTTAAATTTCACCCCTCTAAGCCTCACCTCATGATAGATTTAAAAGTAGCAGATATAATAATTACCAGGTACTTTCTTGGTTAAAATGCAGCTCAACATCCCTTAAAATCAAGATCTCTCCTGATTCACTGTGAGGCTTTGCCGACTGCCAGGTTGGGAACCAGAGGCCTGTGTGGCTATTAAATCTGCTAAATAAAGCAACAGATCAAACTTTGAGGTCATAATTGAACTTAATGTTAAACTCAATGTTGAAACTGATGAATGAGAGACTGTAAAAATGGCCCTCAATGTCAAAAACATTGCTGACTGCTGATCTAAATGTTGTCAGGTACTCCTCTCTTTCACCCATTTCAAACACTGCACATAGCTTTTCTGAAGGGAAAGTTATCTCTCAGGTACAGAAATCTTTACATTCGTAGTGACAGTTGTGTTAAAGGGTGTTTCTATGCACCAAGTGAGGATCAAAGTCAAACAGTTATGCTTTTCCAATCAGGTTCCTTTCTTCCTCCTGACACTCCTTTTGTCTGTTAATCAGTTATAACTGGGAGGTTTCTGCTTTTCTTCAATGGGTGAAATGAAGTTCCAACAGCTTCAGGTAAGTAGCCTCATGACAAATGTGAGATTTTTTTTTCCAAGAGTGTTGTGTAGGAAAGAAAAACTTCTCCAAATGTTCAATTTCATTGTGATCAAGCTACTAGTTTGTCATTTAATTCACCTTTATAACTGTGCTTTGTGTTCTGGTATATAAAAGCTGACATTACATAGCTGTACAACTACAGTATAAAAATAACCTCAAAGTTCAATAAGCAGAATTCGTCAAAGTTTTAATTTCCAGGAAAACTGGTCTAAATTCACTGTAAATGGGTTTCTATATATCTATATATATTATTAAACAATGTTCTTATGTGTTGACTGAACAGGCCTGCTGATCACATGGACCAGTCACCTAATCAGCGAACCAAACCCTAACCCTGGCGTGATAAAAAAATATAGTAATAACAACACACATACCACTGTCTCTGATAAGTCTCCTTTGGTAATTATTAACCTTTATGTTTGGGATGTTTCAAGACACTGAACCTTTTCACATTGGCTCAGTTTTCTGGTGCTAATAATGTATTTACACTGTACAGTCTCAGTGTGAATGTTCATAATCCACAATCAAATATTAATAAATCAATTACAAACTCTTTTTTTTTAGTTAACATTTAATGTATGTGTCAACACAGCAATCAAATGAAACTGTGCCTGTTTTCTTCAGGAAAAACAACAAGAAGATAACTGCCCTTAACTTTTGATCACACCTTTGCATTGATTTTTACAGTTTTCATTTGTTTTTTATTTGTAATTTTTCTTGTGTTTTTTTCTACCCATCAGTAGCTCCAGTTGTTGGTCTGTCTTGTGGGTTTTCAGGCTGAGTGACATGGATGAAACGTCTGGTGAGTCTGTTTTGCCAAACTTCTAAAATGGAAAATATTGATTAATAAATTAATTAATTATTATTATTATTATTATTATTAAAATAACAAACTTGGCAGAATGAAGATAAACTGTTGTATTAAGCTTAACAGATTAATCTAGACTGAGACTAACCTTCTGGAAGAACAATGGTGGCAGGAAAAGACAGTTTAAATATAAATCCTTCTACCTTCAGGATCCTAAACTGGTCTTCAGGTGTTAGTCATGTTTGCAGAACCACACTTTATGGAAACTGCAGCCTCAGGTGAGTCCAGATTTTATTAGACTGTTATCAAACATTAAAAAGGTGTCAATGCTCAGTCAATTTTACATTATATTCAAACACTGATCTTTTACTGTGCAGTATCTTCATATGCTGTAATAGAATCATGATTTTACCTATTTTACAACTGCTCAACATGGAATTGTGTTTGAAAATTATGCATTGTTTCCATGATACCAGCATGGAAACAACGCCAAAGTCATGGGGATCACAATTTGGGCCTACTTCAGGCATTTACAGTGTCAAATTCAATTCAATTTGTTGGAATTTAGCCTTTCAAAAACAACATTTTCCCTGCAGCCAAAATTAACGGAATAGTGTAGCTGCAAGTAAACAGCACCACAAATAGCATTTATATAACCAAAAGAAAAAAAAAAAAACTAAAAAAATGCTGACTGTCCTCAAGTCAATCATTTTAGGATTGGGTCGGCTTCTTGTTTTTGTTGGGTTGCTTTATGTTTTTCAACTGCATGGGAAAAAAGTTCCTAAAGTCCTCTGATTGCTTTGTTCTTCCAATCACAGATGATCTGCATCCTCTGAGGCACAGTAGCAGCTATGAATTGCTGCCACCTTACAGTGAGTCAAACTCAATAGTTTTTTCTTGTAATTTAAGAATCTCTAGGGTTCTCAGTACCTAAAAAATTAAATCTTTAAGTACCTAAACCCTGAATAAAACTATAAATTATCACATGAAACTAGTGGCCACTCAATATGTCCAAAAACCAACCTGGTCAAATGACCTCCAAAGGAAAACTGCCCCTCTGATTATGCTGTCAAGCAAACTGTCTCTCAGTGCTCAGGTTCTATTTGTAAATATTTAAATGAGGTAAATGTGAATTTGTTCTGACTCTCTATATTGAGTTGCCTTGTTCTAAATATCCGTTTCCACAGTGTCTGAGCTGAGAGTTGTTCTGCTGGGGAACAACCAGTTCAAGAGGAGCTCAGTGGGGAACGTCTTGATAGGGCAGAAAAGGTTCAGCACTGAGGAAGAACCAGACCGCTGTGTGATAGTCAGAGGACCTTTGGAGGAGAAAGAAATCGTTCTCATCAACACTCCAGATCTGCTTCGTCCCAACATCTCTGAACAAAAACTGATAGAACAGATAGAAAACTGTGTGAGACTCTCTGCTCCTGGACCTCATGTGTTCCTGCTGGTTCTACAGCCTGAAGACTTCACTGAGGAACACAAAGTAAAGCTCTGCAGAGTCCTTGAAAAGTTCAGCGAGAGATCATTTGATTATTCCATGATTCTCATATCGAAACCCAGAAAGGAGAGACCAGGTTTCATGGACAAATACATTGAACAGCGTCCGTTACAAGATATGATCAGAAAATGTAGATACAGATACTTGAAGCAACAGAACCATCAACGTCTGGAGCTGTTAACACGTTTGGGTCAAACTGCAAAGGAGAACAGTGGAGAGTTCTTGAGCTGTGATGTATTTCAGGACACCACATCAACTTTAGCAGCTGATTATCAAAGACCAAAACAAAAGGAAGCAAAGATTTCCCTCACAGATGCTGTAAAAGCTGCTGGTAAGTGCAAAAACATTTATGTCTGTATTAAACATTTGTTCACACTAATCTTTGATTAAATTCAAACTAAGGTGCAAACCAATGGTGTCATCATTTTCAGGGCTGCATGTGGTCAATAAAATCAGTGAACAACTCTCACAAGTGTCACAATCTGAGAGAACCCCTGTTCCTCACTGTAAGTACATCTGTTACAAGGCCAAACAAGCTAATTTAAAACTATTTCATGCCTAATAATTGAACCTGTCAGTTTATATTTGGTGATTTTATGTCTTTATATGGCTTATCAATTCAACAAAGCCTGAATTCCCATCCACACAAGCCCAACACCCAAATCACTGCACAGTACTGATGAAACTTTCCCATTAAACAATATTTAATGTATGTACTGTGATGGTACTTTCTAAAAATGTGAATGAATTTCTTATATGAAACAGCTAAGGTAAAAAAAAAGTTAAAACCATTTTTATCTTTCTCTCCTTTGTATGACAGCATCTGCTTTCAGGATTGTGCTCCTGGGGAAAAGTGAGGACAAACAGAATAAACTTTGTAACTTCATCATCGGGAACCAAAGTTTTCAGAACCAAAGGATCAAACAATGCGTGGCCATGCAAGGAGAGTGGAGAGGAAAACCCTTCACAGTAGTGAAAACTCCAGACATGTTCAGTCTGTCAGAGCAGACGGTGAGAAGGGAGGTGCAGCACTGTGTGAGACTTTGTTCTCCAGGACCAAATGTTCTGCTGCTGTTAGTGAAGCCTTCTGATTTCACAGAGCAGAACAGACAAACACTGAAGGTCATCCTCAGTTTGTTTGGCAAAGATGCTTTGAGGTACTCAATGCTCATCTTTACACATGAAGAGAGTGAAATGAGTTTCAATGTTAATGAACTCATCCAAAACTTTGAGGGAAGATACTACAGCATTTTAGAAAGAGACCATGAATCATTAATGAGGAGGATTGAACAAACAGCAAATAACAAAATCATCACAGCTTTAAACCTGGTTCTGTGTGGGAGGAAAGGAGCAGGGAAGACCTCAGCAGCCAAGGCCATTTTAGGTCAGACAGAGCTTCATCCAGTCTCCAGCTCAGAGTGTGTTAAACATCAGGGAGAGGTGTGTGGACGTCGGCTTTCCCTGGTGGAGCTGCCTGCATTGAATGGAAAACCTCAGGAGGAAGTGATGGAGGAATCATTCAGGTGTATCTCCCTCTGTGATCCTGAGGGCGTCCATGCCTTCATCCTGGTCCTTCCTGTGGGTCCCCTCACTGATGAAGACAAGGCAGAGCTGGAGACCATCCAGAACACATTCAGCTCTCCAGTCAATGAGTTCACCATGATTCTGTTCACTGTGGAGTCAGATCCTACTGCTCCTGATGTTGTTAAGTTTATAAGCAAAGATAATAGCATCCAGGAGCTCCGTCAGAGATGTGGAGGAAGACAGTTTGTCCTCAACATCAAGGACCAGCAGCAGATCCCAGAGCTGTTGGATGCTGTGGAAAAGCTGAGAGCTGAAGGATCCAGATGTTTCACAAAGGACAATTTCATCAAGGCCCAGATGAGGGAGGTTACAAGACTCAGAGCTGAACTGCAGGATGCAGATGAAGAACAATTTCGGAGCAGAGAGCCTCTCAGGATGGTGCTGATTGGAAAGACAGGCAGTGGGAAGAGTGCAACAGCAAACACAATTTTGGGCAAAAAGCATTTCAAACCCAGAATCACACCAAAGCCAGCAGATAAGTCTTGTAAGAAAGCAACAGGAGAGATTGATGGGCAACCTGTTGTTGTCGTCAACACTCCCGCCTTTTTTGAGATTCTGTCTGACGATGAAATCGAACAGGAGATTAAAAAATGTATCAGCATGTTGTCTCCTGGACCTCACGTCATCTTACTGGTGCTGCAGATTGGAAACTTTACACAAGAGGAAAAAGACTCTGTGGAGCTGATCAAGAGGGTTTTTGGCAAGAATTCAGGAGATTTCATCATTATTATATTCACCAGAGGAGATGAACTGGAAGATCAGTCATTCGAGAGCTATATCGAAGATTGTGATGCTTTTGTAAAACAACTCATAAATGACTGTGGAGGGAGATACCAGGTCTTCAACAACAAAGATCAGAGAAACCTCACACAAGTCAGAGAGCTGCTGGCCAATATTGAGACCATGGTGAAGGAAAATGGTGGCTTCTACAACACTGAGATCTGTGACGGCACAGAGGGTTACACAAAAAAACAAGTCGAGAGGATTTTGAAAGAGAAGGAAGAGGAGATAAAGAGAAAGGATGACGACCTCCAGAGAAAACACGAAGAAGATTTGAAAACACTGACAAGTAAAATCAAAGAAGAGGAAAGAAAACAGAGAGCAAAACAGCTGCAGGACAAAGATGAAACCATCAACAAGGAGCGGGAGGAGAGAAGGAAAGAACGTGAGCAGGAGGAAAAGAGACGGAAAAAGCAAGAGGAAACTCTGCGACAGGAATGGAAGAGAAAACTGGAAGCATCAGAGAAAACAGTTCAAACTGAAAGAGAGCAAAAGGAAAATGCTGCGAGGAAACTGGAGCAGTTTAGAAAAGAGATGAAGAGAGATCGAGATGCCTGGGATAAGGAAAGGAAGGACCTCTGGGAACGAATTCATCAGGAGGATAAACAGAACCTGGAGGAGGAGAAAATGAGCCACAGGAGGCTCCAAGCAGAGTACCACCATAAGAGAAGAAAATGGACTTATTCCATCGTTGCGCTGCTGTTGTTCTTATTGTTTCTATTGTGTTACACATTTCTGAGTTAGCTGCACACAAACATAACCACACAACACACTTCACAGCTGGTCAGGCTGATAAAGGATGCAAGTTTACAGCAGCCTGACTCAAAAAACAGACTTCAAGTGAAATATTATGGATCCTAAACTCAGCTAATATGAATTTAAATACTTGTAACATGGAAGTGATGCATCAGCTGAGTGATAAGATCTTCACACATTCAAAGATTCATGCCCAAAATGAAAAGGACGTAAAAATCTACAGAACCAGACATGGCTATGATTTTAAAGACCGGATCTCTCCTTGGTCTCTGGAGGACTCTTCTGGCCATGGTGCCACCTTGTGGCCACTGATGTGCTCTGCAGTTTGACAGTGTTGAATGTTAAGGACCAGACTTGGACGTGATTGGTTGAATGAACAACAGATCCAGGGTCAGGTCCCAGGTCCTGGAGTTTGAGTGGACCCATGAATCCCTGTAGCTGGTGTACATTTACTAAATATAACATGTGACTCAACCTAAACTGTAGACTCAATCATTTGACTAGATATGTGAATTTGCTCAGAAGAGCCAACTTCGTAGAAAGACTGGAAGCAGAAAGTCTTTATACATTTTTATAGCTTGTTATTAATCAAGCAGGACTGGATCCATGTCCTGCAACATGGATCTGTTTAATAACTGAGAAAATTTTGCTAAGCAGCTTTCACTAAAACTTTTAAACATGATCTTCTGATCAATGTACAAATAAGGGGGTGCCTGATTATTTTGTTCATCAATTGATAATTTTGTGTGAATAACACGATTGAAGTCTGTTTATGCACATTTATCTTCGATGGATTAATCACCAATTCACAAATTCCTATGCCTGTTTTTTTTTTTTACCTTGAATAGTAATATGTTTCTTATTTCAAATGGCCGTTTGTTCCAGGCTGCATTACATTTTTTTACTGTTTTGGGGAGCGTGTTTCCGACAGACAATCAGCATTCGAGGCTGTCAGTACCCCAGCTGACCTGGTTTATTTACTTGTTCTTCACCGTCATACCATATTTTTATTCACTCTCGCGTTCTGTGATGCGAGCATTTTCTTATTTTTATTTAGTAAATAACATTAATAAATAAATCCCTTAACGCTCGAGCTCAGTCCTGCTGTGTGTTCTCTCTCCTTTGTCAAATCTGTGATTCAGTTCACGTAGTTAAACTAACGGAATAGATTTCTGGCAAAAGATTCCAGAATAACATCTTACCATGTAAAATGTGATCATTTTCATGCAAAATATTTATACATCCATGTATCCATATAGATATACTAGGTTTTATTCAAAATCAAAAGATGTAAGAGAGCTTTAACTGGATATGAACTTGGGAGGAAAGTGTGATTTTAAAAATGGCCACACGGTGGTGCAACTCACATCTCAAACACCTTTTCAAATGAATGTTACGTTTAGTCGAATAAAAGTGAGTAAGGAAAAATGTTATAATCACACACCAATGCAGTTATAGCACACAAATAAAAGACAATAACAGTGCAGACTGTCGAACGTTGGTTTTATTGATCATGAAACACTCCTGTTAGATAGAAACACAGCTCTGCACATCAGTATTTGGCTTCTGTCCTCGTCCATCAGTTAAATAGAGGAAGAGAGACTCAAGTATAAAAAGGTGCTCAGTGATTTAACTACCTGTTTTCCTTGACCGTCACTGGTCATCATTTGTGAAAGCTGTGAGTTACAGGAACATGTTCAGAAGTGCTGTTTTGGCTGGAAAATCTGTCAAGTTGAGACATTTTACTGTAAACAGTTGCTTGAGTATTCTGCGTTTGGCATCTCGCCGCTTTTTGTCAGTTGAAAAGCACGTTAGCTTCCTCGGTGGTGCGGAGGAGGAGGCGGAGCTTTCTAGAAGCACTTGCGGTGGACGATGGAGGGGCCGGACTCGTCGTACTCCTGCTTGCTGATCCACATCTGCTGGAAGGTGGAGAGGGAGGCCAGGATGGAGCCGCCGATCCAGACGGAGTACTTCCTCTCTGGGGGAGCGATGATCTGGAAAAGATGGGAGTTTTGCATGGTTGATGCTGCAGTGTCACTGGTGAAACTTTACTGCAACTGATCTATAATCTACAGAAGAGACATTTAAAAACATTTTCATGATTATCTGGTTCTCTAGAACAGACATTTTTGAAACCTCCAGCAGACTGAATGGATACACTTGACACTTGTTCTTGTTTTTTATTTCTAGTACGACATCTTCAATGAACCTGCAAGAAAACGTGAAACCTGTACCTTGATTTTCATGGTGGCTGGAGCCAGGGCAGTGATCTCCTTCTGCATGCGGTCAGCGATGCCGGGGTACATGGTGGTGCCGCCGGACAGCACGGTGTTGGCGTACAGGTCCTTACGGATGTCCACGTCGCACTTCATGATGCTGTTGAAGGTCGTCTCATGGATGCCGACGGACTCCATTCCTGCACACACAGGGAAAACAAATTTCATTTCAACTTCAATGTTGAGTCTCATGAAAGCGACAAATCATCTTTAAAACAGATTTAAAACTAGATTTTTAGTATCTGTCAACGCTGGTTTCTCACCGAGGAATGAAGGCTGGAAGAGCGCCTCGGGGCAGCGGAACCTCTCGTTCCCGATGGTGATGACCTGTCCGTCAGGAAGCTCGTAGCTCTTCTCCAGGGAGGAAGAAGAGGATGCCGTCTGCATCTCCTGCTCAAAGTCCAGAGCCACATAGCACAGCTTCTCCTTGATGTCACGCACGATCTCACGCTCAGCTGGAGTTCAAGAGCGGAAATATTTACATTACAAAACGGGCAAAGACAAGATGCTAATGAAGAGAAAGTGTTTGAGCTCCTGGCGGAGAGGAGTCGTACCGGTGGTGGTGAAGCTGTAGCCTCTCTCAGTGAGGATCTTCATCAGATAGTCGGTCAGATCT
>JAOWBC010001529.1:0-12598 GCA_028566105.1 Hypoplectrus providencianus
TTACATATGTAGCTCATGCATGCATTTTCATACGTTGCAATGATTTTTTTCTGTATGAAAATAAAAAAATGCTGAGCAGTACTTTCCAACTGATAATTTTTATTTCTGTCTACTTAGGGAAAAAGGGAGGCCTATACAATTATTATTTTTTTTTGGTAACTATTCCTTTAAAAACTGGATTTATAATTGCTTTAAATCTGAGGACCACCTAATATACAGGCATTTAACCACAATAAATATATCTGAAATATTTCTGTTTATGTGCTGTGTGTTTACCTGTGCTCCCACAATGCCGTTGCCTCCATAGAAATGTGGCGCGTACATGTGCATGGAGCCTCCTTTTCCTTTGGCCACGCCGCCTTTACGACCTGATGGAGAGACGAAGGAGTGATGACTCTGCAGGTGTGTAAAGGTACAACTCGTCCAAACAGATTTACATTCAGAAGCCGTCTCTCACCTGTGAGCTCAGCCAGGATCTCTTTGACAGAGACACCACGGGTGTAAGTGTACCCGTGGGCACGGTAAGCTGTGATCAAGTGATCAGACGGGTTGATGCCCGCCTCGATGCCTGCTGCACAGGCTTCCTGCAAGAACATTATAAAAAATTTTTAAAAAATGGACCGGTAGAAAGAAAAATATATTAACATGATTAATGTTCTTAATGCGTCCTCATTAATGCAGAAAATGTAAACTTTACATTTTAATTTTATTAATTTCTATTAAAAACCATTTTATATTCTTATTTCTATATTTTGTTGGGGGGGGGGGGTCCTTTTTATGTTATTGTGATTTTGTATGTTGATTTTTTTTTCTTAATTTTAGTTTAAAGACAATTACATTTTCAACCATTCTATATTCATGTTTATTTATGGATGCTTCTAATATTAATGTGATGTATTTTATATAAATTAAAAGATTCATTCTATTATAAGATGCTACATTTACAGTGCACTTCATTTTAAATATTCATATTTTTATGTCCCTTTGTGTTTAGGATTTGTTCTGTGCTTAAATGTATTTATGTTTTTATTTAATATCAGTCAAATTATGGTTGCTGAATTTTATTTTTTGATGTTAAAGTTGCATTAATTTAAATGTTTTCTATTGTGCTGTTTTGCTCTTGGAAGCCATTTGGTCTGCTTGTAAAAAAAATAAATAAAATAAAATAGTACTACAGAAATTGATTGATTTAGTTGACTGAGACAATTTCCACTTAAATGGACAAAAAAAAACTTAACATTTCAATCAATTCAAGAGATTCTTCTGGTATATAAAGGTTGTAAAATTAATATAAATGGAAGAAGCCACATGATTCTTGTGCCAATTTTGCAAGACATTAAAAAATTAATAGTTAGCAGAAAAACACACTTTATTTGCAAAGTGTCCTCACCTGTCCGTCATACAAGTGACAGAAGCCTCTGATGATCTTCTGTTTGTAGAGCTGATCCGCTTTGAGCTCCATGCGCCTCACGGTCTGCATGATTCGGTAATACTGCAGTCCCTGCTCCCGAGTCAGCTCCGCCTTCAATGGAGGACCCTCCTCCAGGCGGTGCACGTCGCATTTCTATCAAGACGGGACAATAACAAGAAAGAAACCCCAACATTTTACTCACTGTGGCCTTCTCTTTCACTGTAATATACAAGTTAAGCACGTACATAAAATATTTATTGTATAAATTTTTTTTTTTTTTACATTTTTCCATATAATATATACAAAATATATGTTGTCCCAAAATAAGTAACTGCCAAAGGAATTTTATTTATTTATTTATTTATATATATATATATATATATAAAAAAACAAGCATTTTTTGTTTTCCAGTTAATATTGAACCATTTGTATTTTTACAACCTTGTCCACTCCTGTCCACTATGTGTAATTGGCTACTTGTCTTGTTTTTGTCACCAACAGTAAAAAGTTAATGCAGCACTTAGAGCTGAAGGTGTTACATGTTCTGTTCAAGTCTACACAAATTAAACGTGTATTGAAACCTCACATCTGTGGAATCAGGTGATTTTGTTACAACCCACCTTGATGTCGAAGGATGCCTGTGAGGTGAAGTCGGCGAAGGAGCGGGAGACCACAACTCTGGCACCCTGGTGTGCAAAAACAAACAAATATGAGTCATTAAAACACACACAAACCCATCGCATTATCACAACCACAGGGATGCCACACACGTCTTCCACAGACAGCGTGGAGGGCTGCCCTCCTCTTCACAGCGGGTGGAGGGGCAGAGGGGCTAAGAGTAGTTGGGTAGCAGGTTTAAGGGGGTCTGGTGGTTCATCCTGGACTATTGCAGCGGTCTGTTTCGTGGAGAGGTCAGTAACAAGGTGGGAGGAAAACACAAACAAAATGTTTCAAGCATAACCACAAACAGCCGGTTGTTCCGGGAAAATAAAAACATTGATTCCTATTTGTGGCAAAAGCACACTAAGTTTTTTTACATCCATCATTGCTGTACAATGAAAATAATAAAACAGAAAATACAGGTTATCCTTTAACACATTTAATCCATCTTAGAATTAAATTAGTTATATATTTTGCATTTACTTTTGCACTATAATATATAAAATGAAAAGCGTAATATCCAAAACACAGAAGGCACAATATTTAAGCCTAAATATGACAAAATACTTTGCTGGATAAAAGCAATGAAATAAAAATAAATAAGAAATACAGAAAAGGCCATCCATAGGTGAGGAAATAAGTGTTAGTTGCAGCTTTGGTTTTGTCATAAAAATCAATAAAATAATAAATGAAGTTGAATGAATTAAAAGACAACACATGCATGTGATCTTTTGAAAAAGATTTTTCACAGATTTCTATGATATAAAGATTAAACCCAGATCCAAGAGATGGACAGTTGTAGTAGTTTTTGGTGACTCTCCAAACTACATTTAATCAATTCAGAATTAAATTCTGAGTTCCTGAGACAGATAAGTGAGATTCATAATCCCCCCCCCCCGTTAGTGATCAGGCAGACATGGAAGCTACTCATGTTCTTACTGGTCCGTCTAGCTGGTCGGTCTGGGCGCTAACTAACTGAGCAGCAGGCGCCCTAGTACTGACTGGTGGTGGTTTAGGTGGTTGCCGCCGGGTCTGCGCCAAGGCGGGCGCCGCTGGTGAGGTTATACTGACGTACTCTGACAGGTCAATCAGCAACTGGGGAACACAGGAGCCAACCAATCAGACCAGAGCACAGCACAGCCAGAGCAGCTCTACAGTCTAGAGGTGAGAACAGCAGCAGCTACATGGAGACACACACACAAGATGACTTCTAGAGGCTAAAATAAGCAGAAACACACATGGAGTATGGCTCCAGCCCAACAGTGTCGACACTTTACCAGATATTTCGAAATTGGCACAAGATTTTTAGTTATACATTTAAAGTTGATATTGAGGTATCTTTCCTTTAACCGCTTAGTATCTCCACACCTTCATGCTACAGGAAAGTTATTAGTGTCATGTGAAACTAACCTAAATCCATAGCAACCATCACAATGAGATATCTGTTTGGGAAAGTGGCCGAAGAATGCTCCAAATGTAGGATATAAAATTACATTATTCAAGTCTGAATAGGTTATTGTTGCCTATTGTTTGTGCGATGGATGACTTTACTGTGTATAATGACCATATTAAGGTTTCTCAGCTCTTGCTAGAAGAGTGTTTGACCAAAACATTTAATTTTTTCAATAATCACCAAATATATCAAATGTTTTTGAAACCAAATCACAGCATGGATTTATTTATGGTGTTCCTAAATGTCTTTGTGTCTTAAAGAGTTATACTTGTGGAACTTTTGACAGATTTGATCAATATCCAAAGTTGTCAAAGCATTAAATTTAACTCCAATAACAATTATTTGTTACGATGAAATGCATTGATTTGTCAGGTTTTCAATTAAGTAATTTAACCCCAAAATAAAAATTAAAATATATTCCAAAAACAGTTAATTTACATGCCTAAAACCCACTAACATTTCTGGAATAAAATGTCTGACAATGATGAGGCCAATATAATATATTCCCTATTAATTCCTTGGTTTCTTGCCAGTTCTAAAAATTATTTTAAAAGCAATCATGTTTTAAACCCCCTTACTGTCATAATGTATTTAAAAAAAAAAAAAAAAAAAAAAAAAGATAGCCTTATACCTGCCTCTAAAAGTAAGTAAGTAAATGTTGTGCCAATGCGAAATATCTCCAACTTTCCACCCAAGAACGGGGTTTAACTGTGCTACCACAAAGAAGTAGATTAGTAACATCAAGAAAATAAAAAACACAAGAATTATGTGTGGAATGGACAATTAAATATAAAAGGAAAATTTAATTAAACCAGTAAGACAGTTTTGATTAATTGTATTGTAGGCAAAAGAGCAATAATACAAGATCTGTTGCATTTTATTTTCCTGGTTTGGAATCATTTTAAAAGGAGCATCTTGGGAAACATTGCTGCAGAGAAAAGGAATCGTAGGACCAAAACTCAGCTGAGCAACAAGCTGCTTACCTCGGACACTGTTTGGGCTCCCTAGGGTTCAGGCAAGGGGGGAAAGGAGGGAGAGAAGCAAGAAATAAATAGGGATTGTTGTGTGTGTGAAAGTGAAGAGGGAGTGGAAGGCAGAGGAAGAGAGGGGAAGCAAAAGTTCTGCTTTTTCAACACAAAGCCGTAAAACAACAGAGTTTCTACAGTCACATTTCATACCAGAACAGACAGGTTTTCCAGAAGTTTTCTTATGCATATACATTTCCATAAAGTATGGAATTTTAATGCCCAATTAGATGTGATGAATGCCAAATTAACCCATAAGACTGTAGGATCCCTGCTGCCACTAAAACACCACAGCACAGACAACATGCTGTCAGTGCTGTGGCTTTTTTTGTTGAATAAGCTCAGTGAAAATGGATGCACCGATGCGCTTTTTCACTGAAACCAATATCTTCTTTGAACATGGATCAAGTGTTGATATTCAAATTTGTGAATGTTCTGGTTCAGGGAAACTAATGACTAGGCCTATTTTCTTTATTAATCTGTTGATTATATTATATATTAAATAGTGGAAAAAAGCAATCTACAGTTTCTTCACTCATGTCTTTTTTTGTCAGTCAAAACCTAAAGATATTCAAATTAACATGACATTAACCAGAAAATATTAATAAATAAATTCCATAGTTTCTGCCAATTTTTCAGGAAAAACAACTATAATAATTAGGCTACTTAATTGCAAAAATGGTTGATTATTCTTTTGACAGAGCCACCAAAATCCTCAAATGATGTTACTTATCATTGCTGCAAAGAATCATAACCGTTAAAAACATCTCAGGATATTTTATAAAAATGTAAATATGGTTCAAAATGGTGTTAGTGTATGGTGAGTTTATCAAGTTAATAAATATAATAATTAATTCATTCTTCATTTTGACCCAGAAGCTGATGGCTTCCCCGTTAGACATTTGTCATCTGTGGACATTATTACTTTTTTAAAAAAGGTAAGTATAAGAGAAAGTGGCATCGACTACATTGAGAACTGTGCCTGTTTTTTGTGTGTTTTGTTTTGTCTAAAATGTACTTGTTTCGCCTCGATTTTAAATCAGATATTGGTCAGTATTATTCACATCAGTATGTCCCAATCATGGCCTGTATACAGAATATCTACATACAGTCCATGATAAATGTATTAAAGCTGCAAGAGGAAGGCAAACAACCACAATCACAGACAGACAGACACATTAAAGATTATTACAGAGACAAATTAAAGATAAAAAAGAAAGAAAGAGAGACACCGCGTCTATAGCTCCGCAGTTCAAACGTGCCGTTTCTTAAATCACCATTTTAGTCGTTCAACTATAACCAGGCAAAAATAATAAACATTTATTCGACCAGAACATGCAATCTGAATGACCAAGAGTCAAACTAGCCGCTGTGCTAACATGCTAAATCGCTACCTGACAAGGTCAGCCGCAAGCCAAACAGAACCAGGCTAGCTAACTGTTAGCATTCGCTCAGAAACGGCCCAAAGCTCGACGATAGACCCACAAAACCACTCACCACATTCTTGCCAGTGATCCTACAAAGTGCGTTAGAGATAATGGTTAACATATTTTTCATGCTACTGAACGGCGGCCGGCTCTGAAGGGATTATTTCAGCGGATGTTAGTCGCTGCTTGGCTTTGCTGCTGCTAATTCCGTGTTAGTGTCCAACTGAGAAACTTTCCGGGTGAACGCTGACTGCGCTGAACATTGGTTCCTCGATTGGTTATATAGACCCCACGAAAATGGCGATTGGTGATTGACAAGATGATTGAAAAACGACTAACGCATTCATAATCAAATGAATTAGTCCCTGCCAATTATTAAAACAGTAATTTTGAAAAAAGAGGGAAACACCTCACACAACAACAACGCCCCTTATTGTAGGAATTAATAGAAATGTACATCTGTTTAAATATCATATATTTCTCAATACTTTTAGCACATCTTAATGTTTTGTAAGCAAGCATTTGTTTATATTAAGTTATAATTAAATGAGAGAGAGAGAGAGAGATTGAACTGGATTAAACATAATCTTATATATATATTTTTTTTATAAATAAATTCATTTTCACATTTATTTAAAATACTTTAATAACAATACAACTGAGAGCACAACAGTCAATGATACACATAGAGCCAATATTTATATTTCAATAAAAATAATATAAACTGAACAGTTTAGCCTTCTTCAGATGTTGAGGTGGCAGGACCCAAACGTGGCACTGAAAATTATAATGTATGACCATAATTATTTAAAATAAAATAATAATAATAAAAAAAGGATAACTGGCAAAACAAAAATTAAAAATATGCCTTTCTATTACATATGTTAAGCAAAAGATGAAATATCCCGTTGACATCAATATTATAAACGTCAGGGGTTATTTCCTCAAAGCTGGGTTCTATCAAAATTTCGAACACCTACATAAGAAAACATTATTAAAAGCAAGACACAAAGTGACTACAAAGTCAAGATAAATAAGACTTTATTTATTGCATTCGAGTAAATACACAGCATAAGGCCAGAAAATGATGCCAGCCTCCCTCTCAAAGAAGTCTGACAGACTAAGAATAAAGCTTCCCATTCAGCATTTAAAAAAAGTATACAGACAAGAGTTTTGTGCGTTTAAGCGACAGTTGAATATAAAAATGTAACATGCTGTAAAGCAGTGCAGATCAGAAACATATGAGGTGAAGACAAAGCCAGTAAACCGAACGTTTGCTTCATTTATCTGGTTAGAAGCTGTAAACGGTGACTGGTTGTCACATGAACCACCTGGTAGCTGTTGTCATGGTTACACACCATTTCATAAGTGTATGAATAACATAAGAGTAAACAAAATATAAATGAATAAAAAAAACATGTCTGTGTTGTATTGCAGTGGTCCTCTCTGTAGGACAACCAGAAGGCAAATGAAATAACAGGGAATGAAAAACGGAAAGGTGTTAAAAATTAAGTGTCCTGTCTTAAATGCATTCATTCTTCTCAACTGACCTGACATCCACAAACACACAGAGACACACTCACACACGCACACAGAAAGACCTCAATATTAAAAGGCTTTGGCAGGCAGCAAACATGTTGCTGTCAGTTTTCCACAGTCTGGTTAAAGTGTCTCTTTCCATCGAGGTAAAGCATCGACTCTGGAACACAAACACACAATAAAGAAAGAAAATAGAATTAATGTTTGGTGTCACTGGGCAAAAAAATCTATAAACTTTCAGTATGTTGGAGTTTCCACTGAGGTTTTTAAAATAGGCTACAAGTTGCTGAAATCACATTTTATGGCATTATCAAAATACCGTAATAATAATTATCCAATGGAGCGCTAGTTGTTTATATTGTAGATTGATACAATGTTAAAGGTGTTAAATCTTGACAGTGATATTCATAAAAGCATCATAAATAATAACTGTTTTTTTAAAAAGTTAACTGACTGAAGAAATTAATAATCTGACACAATGTATGATTAAAACAAATATTTTAACAGATATGCTTCAGAACTGGGTCCATAAAATAGGATTGTCATCGTCATTACTCAGAACTGAGTAATCAACAAATGTGAAATAATTATTGGTAGCCTCAAAACGTACCTCACATTTGCAGATAATTTCTCATACAAATCCCAAATTATTATAAATTAGTTTATAATAAAATTATAAAATTAGTTTTAATCAGTGAATTTTTCTGTGCATTTAGACTAGATTATATTAGATTAAACTTTGATTCTTGATTCTCATGAGAAAAACTTGATGGAAAAAACAAAATCTGATTAAACTTTTGAAATGCAGTTCAAAGTTTTGACACTTTAAAAAAAAGACAGAAAACACAAAAGAACAAGAGAAAGAAACACTTTCTGCTGTCAGCATCTTCCCTCCATTTTCTCTCGAGTGGCTAAAGTTGGTAGATTTTCAACCTCTGTTTTGTTGTTGTTGTTTTCTCTTTGCTGACAAAGTAAACTGCCACGTTCTGACCAAAATCCATTTCTGCAACTTAGTTTATTCACTCTCAGCCAGTTGATGGAACTTTCCATATTTCAAAATTTCGCTTCATAATTCCCTTCTGCTTTTGAAATACGTTTAATAAAGAAAGATGTTTCCTTGGAGTTTCAAAGTCGCTGTTTATTCTTAGCTTTGTTCCTATAGAGCATCTCAGAGAAATATCCTGCACACAGCTAACTGAAAAGAGAAGAGAAAAATACAGGCAGAGTCTCTGCAGATACAGAAACATCACGTGTGTGTGTGCACTCACCTCCGTAAGTCATGGGGATGATGTTGGGGACGTCCCGGTCAGAAACAAAGGTGAAGTGGAACACATTGGTGGTGTTGTGCTGGCGGCTCAGAGGGTCAAACACTTCGCTGTGAACTCTGACCTGGATGTACTTCCCCTGTGTGTAACACACCTACACACACACACACACACACACAAGCTGCATGGTAAGACACTTGGAAACAATCACACACACACACACACATTTGAGCTGTCAGTGTGCTTCCAAGAATCAAACCTGTGATGAGAGCAGCAGCAGCGAGCCGATCTCGACGGGTTTCTGGAAGAGGATGTCATCGACAGCCACCAGGCTGGGTCGACAGCCTCTGCAGCAAAAAACACGTTTCAACATTTTACAGGAAAACAACAATCTGCTTTAAACATGATGTTCTTAAATTACAACATCTACACTTAAAAAGGCCTCACCCATAGGAGCAGGCATTGGCCCAGCCCAGCTCGTAGGCTTTCCTCATCAGAAAACCTCCAAATATCCTGTTGAAAATGTTCCTCTCCTGGTCAGCACACACACAGAGAAACAGATAAATAATATTCATAGATAAGGGGAATTCATAAACAAAATGACTGGACAAAACTGGGAAAATTATGAGGTTATGCTACAAGAAAAAGTTTAAATAAAAAATCAGGTTTTCCACATTTTTATGTTTCTTTCTTTCTTTATTATTTTATTGATCACTTTTACTTATTTTATTCATGAATGAATTTATTATTATTTATTTTTGAAAGGGCTTATGTAAGGAGATTGAAATAGAAAATCAATACATAATACATTGAAATAAATGTGTCAATACTTTTTTTTTATTATCTCTAATTTGTATTCTCTTGTGAATTTATTTATACTTTTTTACCAGGTCATGTCTGAGATTATCTTATTCTATTTAAAAGGACAAACTTAAAATAATAATAATAATAACCACAACTAAAATTAAGAAACATGAAAAGGTCCAAAAGAAAAAAATCTAATTAATGTCAGGGAATGTACTGTTCTGTTGAAAACATTAATTTATAATTACACAAGAAAAATCTTTCCAGGTATGGATGAGGCAGGGGTATTTTAAGATGCCCCAAGTTAAAATCATGTGAAAAATTATGAAGCTTAATATATTTTTCTGTTAAGGTAAAATGAGGCCAGAGCTGTTTCCTCCTCTCACCTGAGGGTGGCAGATCTCCAGACCTTTCAGTTTGGCGTCTTCCATCCACACTGAGTTTGGAGGCAGAATTCTGCTGCGGAAACTAACCGTCCTGTAGGAGAACACACAAACATTACACACACAGCAGCATATTTATCAGAGCTTCAGTGGTAGTTCGGAGTTACAGAAGTGTCATACTTTGTGTCCAGCGTGTTGAGGAACAGACTGTGTACAATCTTCCTCTCATCATCTGTCGGAGCCACCTTCAGCAATGACGCAGTGCTTAGATCCACACGGCGGGATTTATTAGCTGGAATAGACACACAAATATGAATAAAGACAGATATCATAGACAGCATTCTTTCATCTTTACCCAGGTCATGACAGGATCTTGTACCTTCTCCTTCCTGGAAAAGTTTCTCCTCTTTTGGACCTTCAGGTCTCAGCGGATTTACAAAAGCTGCTCTGAAACAAAGTAGCAAACAAACTGTGAACAGAGTGTTTTAATCACACTTTACCTGCAGTGGAATTTAATTAAGAATATTTATTCGGGGACAAATTTGACTTGTTTATTACATTAGTAATATTAGTAATAATTAGTTATTTCTTCTAATCTTTCCTACTTTCCCTCCACTGCATCTTGAAAAGGAAATATTTTACTTATCACTACAGCAATTATCTACACCTCAGACAGCTGCTAAATCAAAAATAATGTGAGGTTGTTTTTGAAAGTGGTTTAAGACTGTCTCCCTCACTTTACTTCACAGTACCCTCTGTATAATTCATGTCAGTAATGATTATAATCTGGCGATTTATCTGGTGAGTGTCCTACCTCTTGTTTTCTGGATCCCGGGCTACCATGACAAATGTTGCATCAAGAACTGGTGCATAAGCTCCATCCCGGTACTGAAACAAGAGTTACATTATAAGATTATTTTTATTGCTAGAGGGACATTTATTTTGGTGCAAATCTGCAGCTTTTTATGGAGTAAAAAGTCATAACTAGTTGTAATGATGTTTATGTGCATGACTTTTTGTGTTAGAAAAACAAAATAACAAATAAAAAAAGAAAGGAACAAAAAAGTTGTTATTTTTTGGGGGGGTGGACTTATTTATTTATTGTCTCTGTAAGTTTGGCTCTTACTCAAAAAGAATAAATTGTTTTTCTATGTCTTTTTCTTAGATTTTTCTGCATTTTTGGGTGTAAACCTTATTATCGTAATACTCTTTGTATTTTTTCTTACGACAACTTGCCTATATAATTAAACCGAACACATATACATGTTTTTATGTGTGTGTACCTGTGACATGTGCATCTTGGCTTCAATTGAAGTCTTTCCCACCCATGTCACATGACCTGTGAACTTGATGTCACAGTCAGGATAGATGATGTGCTGCCTCATGTCTGTCCCACAAAGAAACAACAATATGTAAAGTCTACACTGTAAAAAAAATACACATGAGAAATTATTCAAACCTGATTAGGTAAGGATTATGACTTTTATTATGACATCACAATTTTGCCACAGCTTGATGAAATAATAAACTAATGAATATGACCGGAAGCAAATTGGTAAAATAATGGCAAATAAATGAAATAAATTACATTAAAAAAACAAAGTTAAAGCGACTTTTGTGAAAGGTTGGTTTATAAATAACTTATATAAGCTCTTATGAGTCAGATCAACAAAATGTCATAAAAGAATTAATTGCATAGTATTGAGGCTGATAACTTTTCCTGACCTGATAATATTCTGTATACACTGATTTATTGTTTCACAACCAACATCAATAATCATCACCTTTTTTCTAGTTAAGACCAAACAAAACAACCTCTCACCGATCTTATCCACCAGCGCGGTGACGATGGACAGAGGAGATCTCTTCAGCTCCTTATTATAGGTGTGGGAGTAAGAGATGAGGACTGAGGAGGATAGGAAGAACAGGTATCTACCGAATTCAACTCTCTGATGATGTATAATATAAAAATTTAATATAAATCATCATATGTCACAGTGATACCTGCTAAACTGTCCAAGTCCTCCAGGATTCTACCAAACCTGTAAGAGACACATGTTAGAGGGAGGTGTGTGTGCGTGTGTGTGTGACCTCACAAAAAGTAATTAAAAAAGAAGAATTAGATAATAAAATCTTAACAAAACATTCATTACACATAAGACCTCACAAAAATGAACATTTCGAACCATTGAATTATTTGTTTGATTTACAAGCATGAATAAATAATTACAATAAATAGTAATTATTTTACTATTGCAGCCAATGTTCCTCATAATCCTCTCAGTAATTGTCCAATTACTCCCTTAGTTAATCCCTACATTTTTCAAAAGCGTTTTTACTAGAAAATATCTGTACTTGTGTGCACATGACCTCACAAAAATGTAGACATAAATAAATAAATAAATAAATAAGTAAGTAAGTAAGTAAGTAAGTAACAGAAAACAAATGTATAATACAAAGTGAAAAATGGTGGGGGACGTAACTATAAATTTATATTTTTTCATTTTTTGTTGAATGGAACATTCCCTTACATAAGACCAAAAATGGATACATCAAATAAATAGAAATCTGTTTAAGGAAGGACGAAAAAAGCATTTAAATTTTATGATCAATTTAATTTAATCTTTTTTT